>JACBWW010000048.1:2626943-2724395 GCA_020086605.1 Lanius collurio
TTTTTTATCTTGTTAAATACAGTTTAAAAAGCTATTTTAACATTCTCACTACCTTCTGAAACCTGCCCTCCAGAATTATCTTCAAGTGATAAATTGAAATCTTTGACTATTCCAAAATCTATTAATTCAACTACCAATCTGAAACAGTCACATGAACAGCATTCAAGATTAGCTTTCCTCAGAAAATGCTAGTCTTAGGTTCATTACATTAATTGTACAATGTGGCCCAAAGATTTCTGTAATCCATTAAGGCATAAATTTAATTTAAAGCCCCCATGATGAAAAAATTAGTTTCATAAGAAAGTAAAAATAATCTAACCATAATCTAACATACAAAACTTTGTCATTGCCACAGAAAACAATGAAGTGCAACTATTTCCATACTCATCCCTCACTACTCTCATCAAGCCCCACAACAGCTTGAAAAACAACAAACACATCACCATGTGGAAAATCAGCTCCTTCACTTCTCACCACAAGTACAGATAGAGTGAAAAGCAGAGATAACTCCATTAATAGTTATGTTGAGATATTATGATTTAGCAGAAGCTGTGATGAATACACCTGGCTTTATTTCTCAGAAGGTCACATGCCCAACTCAAAAATGTGGAATTGATTTTGAGCCCTCTTCTCTGCTGGTCACAGTCACTTGTGCACAGAAAAGAGCAAAGAAATATAATAAATATTAAGGAACTTACAAATTTTTTTAAAAAGTTGATTTATTATCTCAAACTGAAACACTTTTTTCCCACTATTAATTTAAAGCATCTATTTTTTTTTTCACTAAAATAGAACTTCTTTCTTGAATAAAGCAACGTGAATAACTGATTTGAAACAAAGACTATTTACTGGTTACAATTCCATCTCAGCAACTCTAATTTGTGACTCATTTCAAGACAAAAAACCAAAGAAATCTTTAGCATAAGCACTTAAAATTTCTGAAGTTACTTGGTGCACTGCTGCTGAGCAGCATGTATACATGTCCCTTAAAACAGTGCCAGGCTACTTGGATGATGTTTGAGAAATGAGTTAGTTGCTTGTGACAGTAACACTGAACCAGGTCATTGATACTGCAGCTGTTAATGACAACTATGTCTATTCAGAAAAATTAAGAGTCTGTATTTTCAGATAAATGCATATGAAGATGAGCATTCTTATCTTCAACACCACTACTGATCTTATGAAGAAATTAAATGATTGTCATACCTGCAGACATAACCATCACTTTTTCTCTTAATTCAAGTGGACCACAAGAAAATATTTTTTAAATCAGAGATCACTGTAACAGGACTAAAACTGGAGCTTTTAGAACAATTAGACCACTTAAAGATCAGTATACTTGCAGCACTTGACTTGTGCTCGTACACCTCTTTCCCAAACTTTAGTCAAATCAAATACTCACACCTGATTATATAAATCAAGATCTCTAAGTATTTGTGAAACACTGCTCCCAGCTTTATCACAAGAAGTCATTCTGAACCAAACAAATCTCCAACCCTTCTGGACTGGCATACCCACTACCTCCCACAGCCACACAGACACGCTCTTTAGACAGAGATTATAATACAAATGTGTGCAACGAGCTGGCCAACAGTATCTTTTTAGCTACAATCCATATACAGAATCACAGAATCAACTGGGTTGGAAAAGACCTTTGAAACCATCAAGTCCAACCTATGACCAAACACGCCCATGTCAACTAGACCATGGTACTAAGTGCCACATCCAGTCTTCCCTTAAACACCTTCAGGGATGCTGACTCCACCACCTCCCTGGGCAGCCCATTCCAATGCTCAATCACCCTTTCCATGAAGAACTTCTTCCTAAAGTCCAGCCTAAACCTCCCCTGGTGCAGCGTAAAACTGTGTCCTCCTGTCCTGTCACTGGCTGCCTGGGAAAAGAGACCAATCCCCACCTGGCTACAACCTCCTTCCACCCATACATCTATAAAACCAACATAACACATTCCTGATACTGTTCAGCTGATCTTTCTTTGCTTTTTGAGATAGATGGCACACATAAGGGATAAGCTTCTCTGGTTCTACTTCTAACCACAGAAATAGACACAGAAGTAAATTTTTTTTCTGCCTCTCTTCTTTTAATTGAAATTTACCTCCCAGCTCTGTTATCACTGATGGGCTGAACAGCTGCACCTTTCAATAATGCCTGGGCATTTAATTAGGATTCAAGAAAAAATTGTTAGCTGCACCTAACATTTGCCAGCAGCATGCAGCAGCTCTGACATGACTAAACAAAGGCTTCCTCTCTGCCCCTCACAGCTAAAATTAGCCACAAAGATGCAAAGAAAATTAACATTCCACCCTTTTCCATATGCATAGACAACTATAAGCTTTCTCTTCCTTGTTGCTCCTTATTTGTGGTTAAAACCAGCAATTTCTTAATGCAAGTGAAATAAAGACAATTTGCATCATAAGATTCACTGGCACAGTCTAAGAAATAATTTGGATTACAAGGCACATTTTGTATTCAAATAAAACCACTATCTAATTCATACAAGAAGAATCAAGGTGGTATTTACTAACAGCAGGAACTTGAAAGAGCATACATCCCAGTAAGTTATTCTTCATCTAAGCACATAATAATCTTAGCAACCACATCATCACGCTTCACAAAAATATTACAATTTGTATCAGACTAAATTTCTTAAATTTAATTTGACAAGACACTGAGGTATTTTAGAACACGAAGAGTGCTGAGAAGTTCTTAAGGTACATTATTGTTTGTGTGGAAAATCAACAGTGAGGTAGAGAAAGCATAAGAAAATTTTCAAATGTTGCAGTGTTGTTTTATTTTTTAATTCCGTCTTTGTCAATATTCTCATGTTATGCTAATACAGAAAAGTTCATTTTCTAGAAGAAAATTCTACCTACTATTATACAACAGAAATGGAATAATTTATTATAGTAATTAGATAATTCATACAATAGATAAATAGCATGGGACAGGCTTGTAATCTTTTCATCTCTTCATATAAAAATGTTTTAATATCTACATTTTAAAAAACAATCATTTAACTAGGAAACAGCAAAAATGTAAAAACTGACCTGTGAAAATGATATAAAATGCTCCTTTCCATCATTAAAATTCTGATTCTTATGTACAGACTTGGTTAAAAACATATTTTCCCCAATTTTCTAAAAGCAGGCTACTACAAAACAAACTACTTATTTAGGATCTGATTTAGTTTGATTACTGTACAGGCTCACTGGAGGACTATTTTCATTCTTAGAAAGCAGACTCAGAAGTTTCTTAAGCTATTCAAGCCTCTTCTCAGTAAGTCACTCACCTCTTCCTTCTTCCAATCTATGTCTCCTAATTACACGTTGCCGCTTTTCTTCTTGTCGTAGCTGAAGGTGTTCTTCAATATTAACTCCAGGAACAGGGACAGCTAAATAGATTAAAATAATCCTTAAAATCATTATGGTGGAAATAAACCCTAAAAAGTTAAGTAAATGAAAACTGAAAACCTACTTACTAGCTGCTCTTTACATCGCCCTGACAATAACAAAAAAAGGGATTTGAGTAAATTTGGAGGAGTTCTAACCTTTATCTCCTAATTTCCTGGTTGTCATGAATCTGACAATTCCAACATCAATGAGTAGTACTTAGGCATATACACATATATACTTAGTTATGTGTTGGCATGGTTATCTCCATTCTCCTCTAAAAGGTTTCAGCAAGTACTATTAAACTAAGTCTATGACTGTTTATATTTTTAAAAGGTTTTACATGAATTAGCCAAGTTTTATTTTAAGAGAGCTTACATCCCGATAAGAACATTATAGAAAAACTTTCAAGGTATCAAAAAGGACAAGAACAACTTTGTAGTGTTAACATTAGTATCATAACTGCAAAGGTCACAAAGTGGCACAGATGACTATAGTAAGGGTGAGCTTAAAACAGTTCACTTGACAGAATGATCCCACTTTGCTATATCACCAATAAATAAATCTGACTGTTAAGCACCATTTTAACAATATTATACTAAAACAGTCCTGTAATAATAAAGTGTGTAAACAAATCCACTGAGGGGGAAAAAAGGTGCAGTAAGAATGAGAATTAAAATCTATCTTGCTAATTTCATATCACTTACCCAGCAAGAGATCTAATGGTATCATCTCTTTTACAGCATCAAGGATTCCTCTTTGCCTTGCTTCCTGGCCATCCAGTTCTCTAGCACACGCCTTGCAGCAGCCACACACAGCACAGCCTGACTCTCCGGAGCCACAGCCACAGATTCTGCAGCAAACAGAGTTGCCTTATCACTATTTTTTATTTTTGTGCATTACTGATGCCTTTGTAATTAAAACATAGATTATTAGATTGTTCTATCTGCAGACAAGTTTTCCTGAGATGAACAGAAAGTATAGCTAGTTCAAATCCTAGCTGCGTTGTATGGTGCCAAGACCATACACCGAATTGATTTCTCAGCTTTAACTTTTCTTTATTTAATTTAATGTATAGTATACCACATGAAAACATAAACAAGGAAACAATGAGCACACAAAATGCTGGAGAAATAGCAATGGTGAAGCAGTAGCCCTCTGCAGCTCAACTAAGAAGTAGCAGATAAAAGCAATTTGAACACCAAAGACAAAAAACTTCCATCACAACGACGAGGAATGGTTATCCTGAGCCAGACAGATTCTGAGAGACAAATTATAGTGGTGTTTATATTCAACAGCTTTATTTAAAGAACTACATGCTAAAGTAAAAAAAACTTCTTGAAACTAAATCACCTACAGCTGCTACAAGCTACTTACAGAAATTTTAAGCCATTTCTGATTTTAAAAGCACATACAACTATATATTTAGCTATAATGTTACTTTAGATGTAAATTTCAACTCAGCTCACATTCAACAAGTGCTTTAGCCATCCAACGCACTGTACCGTGCACATTTCCTTACCCTCCAGGTACTCTATCAGGACGCCCACTACTAACACAGCTGGCTCCATAGCCTGTGCAATCTCCACATACAGTGCACACCATACACTGTTCCAGCTTCCATTTATGCATGCCTGGAGGACACATCATGGACTTCTCATCTTTTTCATCCAGTTCCTCTTCCAGGTCTTCATCCATTGCTGTTGCCATGTTCTCAACTCCAAAACCTTAATAAGATATTGAAATATGAAACAGTTGCTTTCTGAGGCCAACAGAGAGAGTTCTGGTTACCCAGAGAGGTAAGGACAGGTTGGACAGGACTCTGAGCAACCTAACCTAGTTTAAGATGTCCTCGCTCATTGCCAGGGGGTTGGACTAAATGACTCTTAAATGATCCCTTCCACCTCAAACTATTCTATGTGTCTATGAACAGTGGCTTACTGCTAAAGCTCTGAAGAACACTCACAGATTAGGTTTCAAAAGGAATGACTAGGACTGCCTGATTTGCCTGGTCAGCCAGCACAGTGACTTTCCTGAAACCTCTCTGCACATGGGAATGCTTGATTTTTTTAAGCATGTTGCACGTATTTAAGCTTTAGTATTGTAATTACATTTTATAATGAAATGTTTAGCTTTTTTTCATTTCTGGTATTTGCCAACACACAAAAGAAAAGCAAAAAAAAAACCCAAAACAACAAAAAACAAAACAAACAAACAAACAAAAAAAACCCAACCCCCCCCCCCAAAAAACAATTAAGGTTCCATACCTTTTCCTCCCTGGCTCATAGAGCCTGTATCTCGTCCACATTGTCCTTTATTATTTACTCCAAATGTCCAAACTTCTCCATTCTTCATTAATACACAAGTGTGAGCTTTGCCCATGGCTACTTGAGTCACAAAATGGCCTTTCAAATCTGTTACTAAACCTGTAAGACATAAAACACTTGAGTGACAAACTGCACTTTCTAGCCAAGAAGAAAACTCAGTGATGTAACAAAATTGCTAGTGGATACTGACAATTTTTAAATTTACAGCAAGGGAGAAAAACAACAGATATAAAAAATAAGTGCTAGAATAGAAAGTGAAAGGAGAACAAGGCCACTTGTCCTGCAAAGAAAGAAAAGCCAAAAGCAAACCTAAAACTGCTGCAAATCACTTGTTTTGAAAAAGAATTCTAAAGGAGTCATAAAGCCACTGCAGTTTATTTCATTAATATTTTACTTAAACTGTGATATACAGGATCACCTGCTATCTTATGAGCACAGAAACATATCAGGCCTGTTTCCAGCAGCCTTTGTTTGTAGCAAAGCACATCTCATTTCTGTGACTTTTTTCTGTGTGGCCTTCTCGTGTCAGATTAATACCAGTACATTTTTTTTCTTCTCCTTAGCGAAAGAATTCATTTGGCTATTTGTCACCACTGATGCTAAATTCTTTTACAGAACTCTAGGAAACTGCCTTTTTCTACCCTTCTATCATATTTGTCTGAATCAGCAGAATGTCAGAAATACATTAGGAAAGTAAGAAATATACAAACAACATTTTCATGCACTAAAAACTTCCATACTAATTTCAAATACTCTAGCTGAGAAAGCATTTAAAAGATCAATATTAACTTACTGGTACTGTCAGAGTAAATGGCATCTTTTCCAAACATGTAGAGTTCTCCATCTTTTGAAATTACAGAACTGCTTCCATTATTGCATGCTGTAGATATGACAATCTTTCCCTCCATTTTAATAATTTTTTTAGGTTTATATGGTTTTGATTGCCGTCTGCTTTTAGCTTTAAATACAGAAATAAATTACAAGTAAATCTACCAAAAAAAACCCAAAACCATCACATGCATAACAAATGTTAGTTTTCAGACTGCTAATGAAAACACTGAAGCAACTAACTATATGTACAATCTCCTGGTCTAATTTTAATTGGATTAAACTGACTCCTCTCAAAAAATTCAATGGCAAGCAAAGACAAGATCAGTATCTTTTAGAAATGATTTTTCAAGTATTTCAAAACACTTCAATTATTCTTATTAATCTACTACATCATCATCTACCATCTGTTACCTAAAGTGAAATATTTAATTTAGTATTACAGCAGATCACAGCTTCAGGGCACTTAAAGCTATCTCTAATTGTCTTACAAAGTCTATTTCAACCTACACACACAACTACAGAAATTGAGACTAGGAAATGTGTTTATTTTATATTGATGAGGCATTTGTTAGCTTGAACATCAAATTAATATGTCTTCTCTGATGTCTGAAGATTTCTTCCTGATAAAGCACAGAAGATCTGCTTCTACAAATTCTCATCAATGCACCTCTCCATCAGTCAGCAAAACACCCATTTCTAAAGCTCAATAAAACAACAGCAAAGAGGAAAGTTTGGTTCCACAGTTTTTCAAAGTCCCAGGCAGACAGAATGGCCTCTTGACCAAATTTACAATTGTCTTTTCTCAGGACAACTCTAAAATAGTACTTCTACCACACAATCCAAAATGCGGTAAAGCAGAGGTTGTATTCTGTAGCTGGGAGAGGTTTTGGAACTAGTTGTCAGGACTTGTGGCCAGCATAATCTCCAGCACAAATGGCATGCTTACATGTTTCTGGAATTCTTTTCAAATTAAAAACTGGTTAAGAGGCTGTTACCAACCACTGGTCAAGCAAGCAATGATACATACTTGATTCACCATCCTCTCCTTTGCTAGCAGAACCTGTGAAGAATATGCTTCCATCCTCCGCAACAAGTAAGGCATGTGAGCCATCATGTCCAACAGAAAACTGAATAATCTTTGGAGATTTTGTGATTGGGAGTTCAACCCATTTGCCAGCTGAAGGGCCACCTTGTTTGATTCCAAGGCTCTGGTATTTGCCAGTATAATAAATCTAGGAGAAAAGTTTATCAGTTTTAGTTATGTCATAGCACTTCAAGCTTATATAATTCTCAAAGTTGCATTGTTTTAAAATCCTTTCATTTAAAACCACACAGCACTCTTCCTGACTTTGTTTATGCCATTTCAATATTTCTAGCTCAAACCCATCAATTTTGACTTAATGGGGGAAATCTGCTTGTTTTGAAATGTGCTTTCTACTGAGCCACTGAGTTTTCATATATAATTGTTTGGCTAGGTGAGTTGAACACACGACAAAGAACAGAAGGAACTACTCAGAGAAAACTAAGCATTTAAAACACTTCACAAAAATGTCTGGTCGGTGTAAAAACAAGATGGTATTATAACAATAAAAACAATTTAAAATAACAAATTACTACATATTTTAATATGCTTCAACAGCTTTTTAAACCATTTTCAGTAAATGCACAGTGGTCACTGAGCACATAAATAACAGAATAACGTATTTCATATGAACAAACAAAATTACTGACACAAACCAAAGACTTTCAACAGTTCTATAAAACTGGTATGTCAACCTATGGAGCACCTAAAGCCATTTTACATCGTCTTATATATTGACCTTCCTACCTTAATGGGGAACTTTATACACCAAATCAGGGAAATTTGTTAATTTTATACTGAACAGGCATTTTCGCTAGTTGAATTATCTGTCAATCTGTCTGTTAATCTGTCTTCTCCAATGCTAAAGAGTTCTACTTGATCAAATTCTGTTACATACCATTAAATTTTATTCTAAAAAAAATATTTATTCATTAACATTTTCAACAATCCCACTGTTTTGACAGCAGCAGAGCAAGGCCTTCATTCCAATAAAGCAATACAATTTTGAACATGTGCAAATTATAGACTATGCTTCTACCAGATAAATAGCATTAGTTTTTCACACTGACACAGAAATACAGTAAATAGTCAGTGACAGTATTAATTTCTAAATTTCCATAAATATGGAAATGCCGCTAAAAAAGTCTCCACTGAGCAGAACCAACAAATTAAATCATTAAGAATAGGTTTAAAGAAATCAACTGAAAAATTTGCATGGAGGGATCAATAATTCTGTAAAGGATCAAAAAAAAAAAATCAGGATGAAATTTAAATAAACTACTATGGTCAGACTGTGGAAAGTTAGGAGGTGGTAAAATCTGCAAAGGTGCTAACACATCATTTGTAGACAGAAGGCAATTTTGTTTCCCAAATTTAAAACAAAGCCCTTCATTGTGAGACTGACTGTAGAAAATCCTATAAATTCAAGCTATGGATTTCTCAGGGGTTCCAGCTAGCTGTTTATGCTTTTAAATAACTATTTTCCTTTTATGTTTTAAAGAAGGCTCTGAAAAATATATTTGAATACAGTCATAGAAATACATTCTAACACACTGAAAAGACAAAAAGGAATTAAGGAAAATAATGATTAAATTAAAAAACACAGAAATCTATCGGTGCAACTTGCAATTTACTACAGAACATTTCCAGTACCTTTCCACTAGCAGTTTTCATCAGTGCAAACTCTCTCCCAGCACCAAGGACAGCTGATTCCTCATCAAACCCTGTACCTGTGCAAGTAACATTGTGTTAACTGAACAGTTTAACAGGCAGTTCTTCAGATCAGTTACCTATGCAACTCTGCTGGTTCATGTAGCCAAACAGGCTCTTTTTTATTCTGACAGAGCCAAAAGCAGGCTCGACAGAGCAAAAATACCACAAAGCAAAGGCCAATTGATATTTTTTCAAAATATTTTCATATGTACTAACAATTCTTCACCTCAAATTCTGATGCAAACGTGTTTTTCAATGTGATTCTTCTTCCCTTTTATCCAGTCAGTGGTCCTTGTAACTAGTTAACTTTGACCCACAGCAACAAGTTCCACAGCATAACTATGTTTTATAAAGTCCAAGCTTCAAACAATTATATATTTATTATACAACTGAAGGAAAATACTAGAAAACCATGAGTAGTACTAGAGACAGAAAGGTGGTTCAATATGGGTGTATGGATTTGACTCTGAGTCAAATAACACTTAAACAGTTTCAAACACCTCTCCATGGAAGTATGCCTTCCTGCATATGCCAAAGGGAAGGGCAGTGGTTCACCTCTATTGTTTGAATCAGCAGACTTGTCATTAACCTTTAAAGAAGAAAACTTACTGATAATGTGCAAATCTTTCTCCAGATCAAATAATGAGATGCCACAGGCATGCAAGCATTTTCTTGCAAGCTTAAGCTGCAGTTCTTGTTGCAATACTGGCTCAGTACTTGTGGCAAATATTCGCACGACAAAGCCATCCTGCAATAAATACAAAAAACCACTTTATACTGTATAATGAATGCAGTAATTTAGCAGTCGTAAGTGCATCAACATAGTATTATTTCAGAGTAAACTGTCAGAGGATACATTATTTATTATAACATAACATTTACTACAGAGGAGAAAAGAAGAAAGTGGCTATCAGGACAAGCTGAATTAACTATCTGACACCTTAAACATATATTGAGTTCCATGAAAATGCTATGAACACTATAAAAGCAGCAAACTGTTGTAGAAATCTTACTTTTGTAACTATTTACATCTATCTTTTAAGCCCTCAACTTCTCCTGATTCAGAAACGCAAAATTCTGCATGCAGAGTGACTGCTGTAAAGAATATCTAGAACAGTTTTCTGTTTTTAAGTCCGTAGTATCTTCATCTGGACCTGTTAAAAAAAAAAAATCTAACAGTTTTTCTGTTAGGAGGAAAATGGATTAATTCTGGTTTTCTTACAGTTGATGTTTGGCATCTTTTGACAACCCAGTCTCACTCCCTCCCTATTTTACAGATTTCTCACTAACAAAAACCACACCACAATTAAAAACACAGTAACTGTCTGCTGAAAAAAATCATACAATCACCACTACAGTTTTGTCCCAAGTAAGAGCAGTTCTTTGGGCTTCCACAGCTCTGGCCAACAGGCAATTTTCACACAAAAATCTGTTGGAATGTAGTATATTTCCTATCTCTTCTATTAAAACTGGCTGAAATGCCCCAACAATATCCAAAGCAATTACAGGAAATTATATCAGGAACAAAATTTATCATTAAGCTTTAAGAAGTTTATCCCACAAAGAGCCTGCAGAACATGTTAAAAAGATATTATTCAGTGTGTAAGATTTTTTCCCCTGAAAGAGCAATGGAATTTTTCTTAAAACTTACCTGAAAAATGAAAAAAATTCATCACAAATCAAAATTGTGTGAACAAATACCAAAATACTGCTTTTTTATGCACAGATATGGCAGTTTCTCATTATTTCTAGTTACATGGATTTCTTCCTTAGTTGTGTTAGTGAAGAAAAAGCCAAACATGAAGCAAAAAGGAAGCTATAAGTATTATAAAATAAAACCCAGTTGAGAAAAATAGTTTACTCATCATTTGTAAAACTTACATCTCTAGATGCTGCGATTTGATTAATATATTCTCCATCTGTGAAAAGGATATTCTGCCCTTCAGTATGACAATCTGTGAAAGATGAAGTGCATCGCATCAGTTCATACTAGCATACATATACACACTAATCTCTGCTTTTGTCTAATTCATTCTCACTCCAATCAGATTATGAGAGTTTTACTTTGTCTAAAGACCTCCTGTCTCACCAAAAGCATGTTATTCTCCTTAGTTCCCATAGGGGTTATTACAGCACTTTCCATTGTATGAAATGTAAGTGGTTACAGCCCAATATTTAACTGCAAAAAAAACCCATTCAGTAGTCACCTGTGAGGCATATTCTAAATTATTATAACACAACTAAATTCGAATTTTCCAGGACTACTAAGTCTCCCTCCCCAAAGACCTTTTTTTTATATAAGGATCATTATCTTAAAAGTAACACTTCCTCAGTCTAGCATATAAAACCTACAAAAATAAACAAACCATGGTTTTCATTACTGATCTCATTTTTTCATGATTTATAAATTTCACCAAACTATTAACTGAAAATCTAGGGGATTTTTGAAAACTATGAAGTATGTACTTGAATACATCACTCATTTATTGAAAATAGGCCAGCTAATTCCAAGAAAAACGGTAGGGAAAGAATTCTACCCAAATTAGGAGGAGAAAAAAAGAAAAAGACCACTTTCTCTGCAAGTTTAAACCTACGTCCCTACATCATTCTTCTTCCCTTTCTGCTCTGTTGATGGAGCTACTGGCAAAGAGATTGACATCATATGGTAAGGTGTTTGTCTCACTGATTACATGCAAGAAAGAGATCTCTTCCAAAAATACTACAGGACAGCCACTTTACACTCCAAATATTTGCTTCATAACCTGAACAAAGATCCAGTATTAGCATTTTATTTAATAAATTTAATGCTAAATGAAGCACACAATGTCTTTCTAGCATAACCAGCAAGTTTAGTGTTTTTTTGCTATGTAGCTGGAGCATTAAAAATAAAACAGCTGAAAACACCTCACAAAAACCATTAACTTGCTTACTTTTTCCTGATATACTGCCCAGTCCAATACAGTATCTTACAAGGAAGATAATATGCATTAGAAAGCCTTCTGTAATTCTCACATCTGGAAGCAAAGTATCAAAAGTAGACAAGGTTCCTTCCCTTTAGAGCACACCTGGGTATGAATCACAGAGGGTATGCAGCAGGCATGATGAAGAATGGCAGCAGCAACACTGAAGTTTGAAATATTGCTGTCTCAAAAAAACTCTCAGATTTAACAACCAGAGGCAGTTAACGCTACTAATTCTCTATGCTGTGAAGTGGTATTAGTGATAAAACAAAAGAAGTATCTGTAACTGGATGAGAAGTTTCAAAACTAATCTAAATGACATTTCTCCAAAGGTTATAGGAAGTGGGTAAGCATTAAGATTCCTTGAATTCCTTGAAAATTACACGCTCACACAAGCAGAACAGCCAAGGAAACAGCACATTCTGGCCACCAGTAGGTCCATATTACATTATTTAGCTAATTGCTTGAGTCATTTCAAGAGGAGCTGAGTCTCCTGGTAAACATTTCTGGAGGCTGTTCCTGTGGTAGATCTGCTCAAAGAGGAAATCTGTAACAGGAAAGTTTTTGGCTTTTTTAATACATGTTCTCCAGAAGAACTCCTAAAAATTAGAGCTTGATTAGATAACATCCAGGCACGGCACTACATATTAAATTAATGGGACGAGTAAAAAATGGAAGGCAAAGGGGAGTATCTATAAAACCAGGACAGTATAGTGTTTCAGTTAGGAAGGAGCTCATGTGATCAAGCCTAAATCTTCTTCAATCTGACTTTGGAAATTACTATGGTGATTAGGATAACCAAGGTCTCTGTCTGGAGGCTGCTCTAAGAGAAGGGGGTTATGTTTTACTAAGAATACATAACTACAGACATCCGTTAATCACAGCCTTCTGAGAGGTTTCAAAGGAAGATAACTGTCAAGCATCACTTCCACCTTCATACTGTGCATTCTGTGCCTGCTAATAATGCAAGCTTTGAGGTCATCTAGGCTACCTCAGCTGGCAGTACTTTTCACACTAAGAGAATAGTCCTGAGCCTAAGACACTAATTTGCAATTTCAAAGAACTATGAAACCATATACCATGTGACTTCAATTTCTTCAGCTGAAGAGAACTGTTTTAAGGTATGCAGTACGCATAACTGTTGAAAGAAATGGTGAAGATGAAAACCTCTGTAAATTCAGTTCCAGTCACACAGTAAATTCTCATGGAATTCAAACATTCTTTTATGATACAGGGACTGAGAAAACAGATGCACCTCAGGAACAGTGTACACATCTTGGCAAAGGCATTAGGTACAAGAATGTTGACACATAACCTGGTACACATAACCAGATATAAGGCTGGATTTGCAACATCATCTATCACAGTGAAAAGACTATCCTTTAAAAATAGAAGTCTATGGTTTCAAGAAGCTGATGCATCCTACTGTCTGAGAAAGGAGAAAATAATGTTCCATAATGCTCTGACTTTTCTAAGGTCATGTGGCTTCTGTCTAGGATCACATCTAATCACATCTCCTACCAAGCTCACAATCTATGCATCCCCTGTATGAATAAATTCTAATACCTTTTTAAAATGCGCTATTACCAGCCCAGGCATTCGAAAGAGATTAATTTCAGATAGAGACATGTCTGAATACCATACCAACTAGGAGCAAATATTTGCAAGTCACCCTAAGATTTCAGTGGGTAGCCACTATCCAGAGTTATGTAGTTTTCCTCAGGTCAGACACCTACCCGCTATCTTAGCTTTTTTCTAATAGGAAAACAAAATAAACAAAGTGGACCCCTTGGAATTTGTCCTAGGCAAAAGAACAAGGTCATATCTGCTCACAATAACACACTGAGATAAACGTGTAGACGTGCACAAACCAAAACAGCAAAGCTCAAGGACTGAAATACAAATAACATCTAACATCTACTTTGACACCATCACAAATCACACAAAATGCAACTACGTAAAATAGTTTGAGAAATTTCTGAATGCTGTAAGATTTGCTTTTACAATTTTTTGAGAAGGCACATTCTCCCTTAATTTGCTTCTTCTTATAGTATAAATACAAGGCAGTCTTGCAGAATGATACTTGTCACTGAGATTTGCAAAAGCAAGCTAACAGCTCCAAAGGGTAGACTTTAAATGTGCTCAAGTCTCTCTCAAGACTTGCATGAAGAACACTGATTTGTTTACAAATGGCAACATAATTAAGAACATCAAAAAACCCTACTCCTGTAAGAAGATGCCCTGAGGTGAAGGAAATTGAAAAACCACTCTGAAATGCACTTTTTCTGGTCTTTGAATGTACTCTCACTGAAATATGTCATACAGCCCTACAAAGAACATGAGCAGCTTAAAAAGACATCCATACTTTAAGGATGTGGAGAAGGTTGCACAGACTAGATTCAACATTAAGAACTTGTTAAAAAAATTACTATTTGCGGTTTAAAGACAAAAATCCTAGAGAACTTTTCTGAGGTTTCAGTCAGTGGTTTCTTATTTTTGTCAGAATGAAACAAAATCTTTCTTCTGATCTACAGAATAAGGCTGTCATTGTTTGACCAAAAAAATATTCTTGTGTCCTTCTACTATTTATGTGAGTGGCTAAGAACAGATGGATTTCACTAGAGGGCCATGTTTTAGGAAGATCCTCCTTCTTTAAACAGAGACTGACGTTATGAGGCTCCTCTGAAAAAGGCCAACAAAATGAAACCAAACAACTCCCCACAAAACAGACAAACACCAACCAAAACCACCCAAAATTTTAAAAAATTCCCAAAACAAATAAACTAAAATCCACCACCAATATAAACATCAGAAGCATGGTCCATCAGTGTTCATGAATTGCCTTTACTTTTTGGATATATTTTTACCTTATTAAAAAAACCAAATGTTTTTTTTTCATAGTTTATAATTGCCTATATGTAAGAGATCCTGGCAACAAAGTCAGATGTGAGCCAAATACTCCAAGTTCAAACGAGAAAGAAATAAAATTTTTTAGGAAGGAATTTAAGGTCTTGTAGTCATTAAATTAAGATTATCACATATTCTAAAATGTTGCAATATTATTCCAGCAATTGGGGTAAGATGCAAGGCCACTAAGTGAAATACTGAAGCTGGTCTGAAGTAAAGCAAAGTCAAAAACAATCTATGACCTCAAACTCTCTCAGTTTCTCTTCTGCTTGCCTGAAAATACACAGAATGTAAACAGCAAACTATACCAAATTTCTCTTATCTGAAGGTTCTTACCTGGCAAAGCAACTGTACCGTCTTGTTCCAAAGTTTCAGGGTTTATTCTTACGGCTGTCATACTGTGATTATTCACATCTCTATATAATAAATAACCCTGGCAAAGGAAAAAATATATACATAGGGATGAAAATATTCTTAAATATATCAACAGATGTTAAAGGGGAAAAAATGCAACCAATATTTTAGACATTGCTTTAAAATTCTGGAAACCTTTTACATCAAACAATGCTCAAATTTTTTTCTACTAATCAAATTCCACATCAAAAAATGGAAATTTGACTGCCTTCCTCCACTTACTACATGCTGTAGATTAGCATGCTGAAGCTTGTACGTAACTTTTGAAGCCCTGCATATTAATTCTGTCACTTATATATGTATATAATTAGATTTAAAAGCCACAGTAAAAACCAGTGTTTCTGTCCCCACTTCACAAATCAACAAAATAGTCACAGAAATTCCAGGAGGGTGATAGATAATGTTATCCTATAGAGAAGGGCAATCATTAGGACATATTAATATATGCATTAGAAACTATTAAAAAAAATTAACTAACTACTTTGACTCCCACACTAAGACACCTTCTTCCATTGAAAACTACTGGATAAATAAATCTTGGTGAAATGAGGAAAAACAAACCCACATAAAGTAAGCAGAAAGCATTCAAGCAGATAGAAAAGCTTCAATCTAAAAATAAATAATACAATGAAGTAAGAAAAATCACTTGAATTTAAGTTAACCAAGCACCTGAAGAGCAATGACACTAAGGACATATTTTCTCTCTTTTATGGACACATAACTAGCAGTAAGTGCAAGTTACACATCTATCAACAAATATAGCCCCAGAATGACACTCATCCAAATTGCAGTGCCTTTGGCTATAGTCACTGTGTGAGTGCATACACTGCTACAAGCACTCAAAAAGCATTGCATACATTTACAATTATGTACAGGATGTTCAAACATGTAGCACTATATAGTGAAACTACATGAATCCTGTTCCTCTCCAAACTGGTAAAACAGGCTCCAGAATGAATGTGTCCACACCCATTTGTTTTGTATCAGTGTACCTTTTGGTGATCTGCTTTAACATTAAATAAAACCAGATTCCATATGTGTGTGTGTGTATTTGTATATATACACACACACACACACACAGAGTAACTGCAGTGACAGAACATATATTCGTAACAAACAATTTCACTTCAAAAGTATGGCAAGGAGTATACTAAAAATCACACTGGGACAATGAGATACTCAGTTAATAGTACATATACAGTAAAAATTGTTCACTGATTAAAAAATTAAGTGCATTAATTGTTCTCTGAAATATAATTTTTGGTATGTTTTAAGGGTCTTTTATAATGAATAGTAAAGGTGTAAGAAAAAGTGGCTGATATTCCAGAAACTAACTCTAAAAAACCCAAACCATCCAAGTACATTCAAGTCCACAATGACAATGTCAACAATTACCTCTAGTTATTGTTTACATATGCTCAATCCTCCCCCAATCAAAATAGCATTTCCTCATTTTACTGCATATGTTATAAAGTAAATTTATTTTCATTAACAGATATTTCAGATTTTTTTTACACATTTGTTGGAACAGCACTTTTTTACATGCATGGACATGCTCTTACAAACACACATCAATTGACTGTACAGTTCATAAACTGATGTGCTAAACCTTCATTATTTTGCCAGTCTTTACAGTGGCAACACAAAGCCAGGACACTTCATTACTCCTTTCTATAGCCCAGTACAATCATGTCCCCACCATCTTCCATAACTTAGAAGCCAGTACCAAGAAATTTATTTTTATAATGAAAGTCAAAGGAATGATAAAATATCCCTGTAAGCTTACTCTAAGCCAGGGTCTATTTAAACTACTCATGAGGGATGAGGAGGGCCACACATTTTATGTTTTAAGTATTCACCTACCTGAGCATAGCCTAACCAAGACTTTTTTTCTTTTCTGTTTTTGATGCGGGATGTAGAATTGTATATATGGCCCTGAAAAGCAAAAAACTTCCATCATTTATCAAATACCAGAGTGAAAACTCAACTCATAATCATTTACCATCTAAATAATGTCTTCAACCATATTGAGAAGTGAAAATTCTAAGAAAATGCTGTCAAATTGTCATAGAAATCATCACAAACTGTAATAGAACTGATGATTAGTAAGCTATGTAAGATTCTCCATAGAAACAGGACATCACAAAAGTTAAATTAAAATATTAAGTATCACTCATCAGACAAGAAGCAGCCATATTACCCTCACTGTCCCGCTATATCCAGAGCCAATTTTGTAAAGTCCATCTTTACATAAGAGATACAGGAAAAAACCATCACTCTGAAGTAGGCACTGGTCATCCTCATCGACAGATATTTCTTTCAATGGCCATTTGTGCATCAAGGCTGCCTTCTTTATCCCATTACTGAACCAGTCCTGGATTTGGATTTTGCCCACCAGAACTGCCTGTACACTCCGCTGAAGAGAGTTTAAAATGGTTGGCACCTAAACAGTTAAAGAAATAGTGAGTGAAAAAGATGACAATTTTTAAAATGTTGCATTTACTTTTTTATCTTCAACTCAAGAGAGACAAACAAATACCTATTCATCTCAAAAGAAAAGTGAGGGGAAAAAAGGTAACTGAATTAAACAATAGATCTTCTCAGAACTCATGAGAGGTACTCATTTACATAAATTCGCAGATACGGAGAAGTTTTAGAGCAAGACCTGAATAGTCTGACAAGCATGGCTGCCATTGTTGGTGAGGATTGCAGAGATTGCTTGCAATGTCCTTCCTGTCTCTCCCCAGGCAGCTACCAAACTGAAGAGGCAAGCGCAGGAAAGTGCTGTCAAGGACTGTCCGGTACTATCATTCATTCCCGTGCTACGGACAGTTATTTCCAGAAGCAGCTGGAACAGAGATTCTGCAGATAAAACACAGCCATTACACAGACAAGTCACAAAATCATACAAAACAATTTAACTATCAATGGGAAATTAAACTAGGAAAATACATTATATAGCTTTCTTCAGCCATTATGTTTAGAGCTAATTTCAGACAGAAAAGCATGTTAATTAAATAAACCTAAATTATGCTTAACTTTTCATTCTTTTCAGCCAGAAAAGATCAAGTCTGCATAATGAAGAAGCCAAAGAAGAAAACCTACAAGAATTTTTGTCACAGTGGAACATATTAACAAGAAATGGGCCAGGAAGAGTTATTTGACCTGCCTATTCAGACTACCTCATCACTTGAGGCAACATGTAGGTCCTGACCAAACTTGTCTACTCTTTATGACCATTACCCATGTTGGAACCCAACCCATTTCACAGAAATGAGCATTTCAAATCGAGGCTTGAAAATTGTTTTGATCATATGCCTCTTTCCAAGCACCATTTGGTGGTGAACATCTGTAACAATCAAGGTGTGAACAGAAATCCACCTAAATTTTCTTGAGAGCAGATACAACTAATCACTAAGGCAGTAATCAAAAAGTCGTCTTTGTAGCTTTTTAATACTCTATGCATCAATACAAAATAAAACTTTCTGTAGCAAATTACTATCTTTGAAAATGGAATACTGTTAAGTCATAAAATATGAAAAAATACATGAAGTCTAAAGACTTTTTAAAATTATTTTTAAACAACATAGGCTACAGCCTAGACTTCTCTGCAGTTCTATAAACCAGTAAAAACTATGAACCAACAAAAGATAATGGGATTTTAACTTAAAGGATATAGTCAATCCTGCTCTCAAAAGCATCAGGAGTTCAACTTTTATTTTCAGTATTATTATAAAGAAAATTAATTTTCAGGGAAGCTTTGGGATGGCCAGAGAAAATAAAAACAAGAATTCTGACAGTCTGCTTAGCAACTTTACATAAATTACAACATTAAATATCTAAGCTACAGACCACAACAGCAGATTGGAAGAGAGATTCAACCTAGAACTATGTTCTTTCCAATAAGACCAAGTATTTTATGCTTCAGTAAGACAAGTGACTCCAAATTTGTACAGCTAGGTTTACTATGTTTCAGTGAAGCCCTGCATATACACCTTCACATGCCAATATTCCTGTTCTAGAAAAGTTTAATACTGAGGAGGTACTGTACTACTTAGGCAACATAAGGAGTTTACACTCCAGAATCAAGTCAGTCAGTTGAGAACAAACATGCTACTATCTCACAAATACTTGCCAAGAACCATTTTCTTCTGCCCAACACAGTAACAGATGTATGCTAATAGAAATACAGTAACAGATGAGATATTACCTAGGACTTCAGGAGGCTCTGATTGCAGGCCTTCTGGCTGCTGGCCCTGGAGCACATTAAGTAGGGCTTGTAGGCTCCTGAGACACAAGGATGGATGAGAAAATCTTGTCTCCTTTATCAATTCAAAGACTTCACACAATCCAACTTCAATGATCTAAAGAAATAGAGATTTTTCAGAACAGCTGTCAATATAATATTTTTGGGTCTTCATTAACAAAAGTATACCCCAATATTCACTGAACAAGACAATTACTCATATAAAAAGTTATAATATAAAATACCGTGTTAATTCAAACGAGAACCAAAATTAAGAACCCACCTATACAACTATACCAGCAACTATTACACATAAGTCAACCACTACACAAAAGAGCATATCTAAGCAGAGTAATAGTTTCCTGAAAGAATAAGGAAACTTAAAATTTTTTTCACAATAAAAGGCAAACTGTGCCTTTGAGCCCTTCTAATTTCTACCCAGCTCACACTTTACTGACAATCTTCTTTTTCCTTGCTCATTAATGTGAGCCAGCAAACTAGAATGGTCTGGCAACCTGGCTTCACAACCTGAATAACAATACATTTGACAGTTGATAATGGCAGCTCCAGCACTTTCCCCTCCAAAGCCTCTGAGATTATTCTTTATATAGTGGCAAAACCAAAGATTAATTGCTTGTCACCAAAACTCCATATCTACTCATCACAGACATGCATGAAGCCCACTAACAGAATGTGTGAAAGTCCTGTTACAGCCATCTCTAACTTTCCCATTTAAAATTTCTGACTATTCTGAGATTACAGGCATGCTTCTCTACTGACTGCTCCCTTGCACTTCCTTCTAAAACTCTGTATTTAAAAATGATGAAGATGAAAGGAAAGAGAGGAAGGTTACCTCATTACAAATACGCAACTGTATCTTGAAAACTTCCCTATGTGTTTTGGTCAGGAGTAGAGCCCCCGTGCTTAGTGTTTAACAGACTCACTCCTGAGTAAAATCTAAGGAATAAGACTGAAACGTGTAAATAAATAACATCGTTAATGCAACTGCCACTCATGCTTAAAACATATATATTCTGGCAGTCAGCTCTAAGTTGTACTGGATGCCTTGTAACTGTCTTTGCTGACATTCAATTTGATTCCAGTCTTTCCAAAATTACTTTACCACCTATTTTATTCTTGGAGTAAAATAAGAACAAAACCAAGTCAAATCTTCACAACACAACAGCAAATTTCCTGCAAATTACACCTTACATTTTACATCTGCAATGGAGGGGGGGGGAACCACATGCATGGAATCTACAGGGAAAAAAACTTTCAGTATAATCACGGCACGATGTTTTTTCCAGGATTCAAAACTCACCATCACCCCAAGGGCTGAAAAATAAAATACACTGTAGTACACTTTTAGAAATGCCCTTTCTGTTCAGTTATAGTGTCTTTGAGAGAAACTCAGTTTATTTTATTCTTCACAATCTTCAGACAGAAGACCTCATCTAGGAGCTGACAGAGGCAGCTAGAGAAAGCAGAGAACATAACACAGTGGAAAACAAAAGTTTGGTGAACTTCCACTACAGCAGGAATCAGTAAGAGATAGTTCTGCTAGGATGTTGTCAATTCTGCATAGGTTTTGGGTTGGTTTTTAAATATCTGAGATCAAGAGCGTGGGTAGGCTTCATAAAATAGATCTATTCACCTTAATATCTCACGTATGTATATCAAAGATATATACATGTGTGTCTCTCTCTACCTCTCTCCTCCAAACTGTGCACTGAAAGACAGAATAAGCAAATAGCTCTTCCCAAGGCATCTTTAAGCTTGTTCTCATTGCTCTCTGAAGGGTTTTTGCACCAACACAAGCACTGCTGCCTCAGCTTCTGTGTCACAACCTGACTGCTCTTAGTGATGCTCTCCATGCAGCCATTCTCCCATTCCGTTTGCAACATCTTTGAGACTCCAGATTGAAAGTCTAAGACCACTTAACAAAAGGTACACAAAATTCTAACCTGGATGCAGACATTATGACTCCTAACTAATTCCTAAAAGCCCTCCTATTTCATCTCCAAGTCTTATCTGCACTCTTGTTTTATTTCCTTTATCTTTCCTCTCAGGGCATTGTGAGCATTAGACCCAATGCTCACATTTCTATACTTAAAATTACATACTAGTCTGAATTAACTTATGTTATATACATACACAAAAGAAAGAACACTTAAAGGTAACATTTTCCTAAGGAATTTTAAAAGAATTTTGAAAGTTAGTCTCTAAAGAAAGTAATTATTTGTCTTTTTTTTTTTTTTTTTTAGAACTTTTTTACAACTTGAAAATTTTCCATGTTAATCACTTTAATCCAGTATTTGTTCCTTTTAGTACAGGGCTTTAGTGACTCATTCGTAATTCAGTGTTAACTTTAAAACTGGGGGAATGGAAGAGGGATAAGGGTGAAGGGTGTGGGAAATATCTCTTCTTAACTCTAAGAATTACAAATCGTATCAACAAAACTGAATCTACTCCATTTTAAGCAGAGAGAATTCCTCATAATCAGCGAAGGCACTAAATAAACAAAGTACCAAATAAATATGTCAGACAAAGGCAAGTATTTCCTGTGCATCCAATCATAAAAAGCTATCAAAGCAAATTACTAAACTGTCTGAACACAACCAAAACACAATTTTTTTGTTGTGCTAGGATCTAAAAAGCAGCAACTTGTTTCTCTGTCTCAATGGTAAAACAACTGTTCTTGATCTTATTATAGAAATTGTATAGGAGAACTTCTAATTCCAAAATACATTCTAAATAAATGCTCTAACAAACCTGACGTACTCAAGCTTTAGATCTGAAAGAAAAATACTTCAATAGAACACCTGCATCCTAAGCTACAAAAAAGTAGTATGTTTTCAACTTATTCTCAATTAAACAGAACTTTATAAACAAAAACCACCAAAACATCAAGGACTAACTTCATTAGTTTAACTCTGGAGAACCTGTAAAAGCACAAACTCTTGCCACATTTTTAATCTTTCACCTCACTGTCAGACTCAAAATACATCAGTAATCTTTTTAATAAACTAACAATTACTATCAAAAATTGGTCTTGTAAATATTGTAAACCTTAGAAAGTTTAATAACTTTCTTCTTTACAGTTAACAAACTAAGCCCTACACAATATTGTTCATTATTATGAAACAGATACCTGTATCCAGAATACCAAAACATTTACAGTCAGTCTCTAAAAGTTTTACTGCAGATGAGACAGACCCAAGCCGATGCCTTTTTCAAAAGCATGAATGCAAGTCCAATTGTTACCTCCAAGTGACCTAAACAACCTTATGTTACCAGGACAGTTATGAAAAATACTGAGTATCAAGCATCTAAACACATTTTTGAACCAAAAATTCTCAGATTTGATATTTTGTAGATTCTTTACTGAAAATGAATAGCTTGAAAACATACTAATTTTCATCAATTTTATACTTGTCGTACTGAATGTAATGAAATCTCCAGTTTTCTACTTTGAGAGAAGTGTGTTACCTGCAGCTTCCCTACCATTTTTTCTAAGCCACTATCTTTTTAAAACTCTGCTACTTTTCCAAGTCTCTGTGATAAACTGTCCAACACAATACCAGTGTTTTAGTTTCCACATGCAAGTGTTCTGTCCTTATCACTGACAAATCTCATCCTTCTTGAAACCTATTTTAATTTCTACATCTCTTTAAAAAATGTCATTTCATTCTTTATAAATGCTAATAGCCACATTGCCTTTTACTTCAAATGAAGCATCTACAAGCACTTGCTGATTGATTTGATACAATCCACGAGGACTCGAAGTTCAAAAACAATGCTGACTTTATTCCCACTGACCACATATTTTGCAATCATCAGTCATGAAATTTCAGTTAGCTGACTTGGTTATGTTTCTCTGCAATTCACCAACACTATTTTCCAGAGTGCCAAGTTTGCCCTTCAGATAATAACACCTAAATACAATCATCTATAAAATCCTAAGCTTCTAAGCAACTCAAACATTCTACATAACCATGGCCGCAACCCCCTTTTTAATTCAGTATTTGTACTGGTTTTAGAGCAAATACAAACAAGGGAAGTTAATCTGAGCATGCTTTTTAGGTTCAAAGAACAACAAAGCAAATCACAATTCATAGCATTGATAACACAGCAATGAATGAAACTAAATGCATAGTTTTGTAACACACAGTAAAAAACAAGTGAATCAGCAAATTGAAAAAAATTAAGGAAAAAAAACCATTAAGTCCTACACAGATTATTTCTGACTTTCCACCACTCATCCTGCTATAAGCATATAAGTAGTCAACAGTAAAAAATTCACACTAACTGTTGAACTACAGCATCAAAACCTTAATGTGCATTAAAATCAGTACCACTAAGAGCACTAAAGCCTAAAAGGGGAAAGAATAATTGAATGTTAACTCTATTACATGCATACCTAGCAAAACATCTTAGGAACCATTCCACTAAATTATTTCCAATATCAGAAAGACTTTTGGAGGGTATTCTTTTTGGAGAGTAAAGAAAAAGAAAGCATCCTTTACCATGACAAGCTGGCAGCCCCTCACAGATAGGAGCTGCCTTATTTACATCATTTTTGCATAGATTTTGAGGCTGCAGGTGTTCAAGTACCAACACTTATAAAGGAGTGCAACTTGAGTGTCTACCTGACATTTAACTGACTTTAATTTAGGTACGTACATAGGTCATCCTAATTCATCAAATCAAATTATTCTAAACTAAAGGGTCTACAAATAAAACTACAGCACTTTTTTGGGCAATTGGCTTATACAGCTGCTCTTTATTCCCCAAAAAGAACATACTAGCCTCAGATGACATACATGACACACTAAGTGGTATCAGTTACTTGCCTTTGGAAGTTTAATAGGTGGCTCTTTGGATTCCTCTTCTTCATCACTGTCCGAATCCCCACTCTGGACACTGTTCTTTGAAGCCAAAGACACAGACGCTTCCTTTTTCTGCCACTCCAACACACAATGGCGGACATTGCAGTAAACATTAAAAGCTGAAGGATTGCTATGTAATCTGATATCTGGTATGGTTATTGTACTCTCTAGGTTTTCAGTCTGAAAAACAAGATCGGTTTTAATTTTAGTTTATGAGTTTAGTAAAGTCTCAAGCTTTGATAAATATAAATAATCTCAACAGTCTCACTAATTTTCACAGACTGAATTATTTCCAAATTGGAGACAACTTTGCTGTTGAAGAACCAGTTATATTTCAGGCAGGGAAGAAAGGAAGAAGAGGAAGAAATTTCAATAGATTCCATCTACCTTTAGTCTCTGCCTCTCATAACTTGATGAGAACACTGGGACTGAAAATGAAAGCAGAATAGGCTACAGAATGGTCCAAATCTGTGCCACAACAATAAGAGCAGCAGAATTCAGGCTTTATCTTCTCAACAACAGTCAGGTTTGGGGGTTTTAATTATTATTGAATTTTTAAATGCATGCCTTGTTATTCTAGTTGTTAGCTTTAACCTGATGGTAAATACTAAAAATTTAAGCTGTTTGTTAAACATATAGTAGAAATTTAAAAACCCACTTGTTTTCCTGCTAAATGAAAACTGATGACAAGTTCCAAAACTCCTGTCAGGATTTTGTAGATAATAGTTTTGAGGATAATAATCTAATAGACTAATTACTAAAACCAGAAATCAAGGCCTATGACTTAACAGGACACCATTCTGTTTTCAGAAGCCCTGAGCCACAAAGTATTAGCTGGAAAATTGTTCTGAGAAACTACCACTACCCTGGGCCACCTTGGTACCTACTACTGGTGTATCACTGTCAGCCTTCGTCAAGATACAAAAGAGCCTTCATGAGGCTGTCACTGGACTTGGAAAAAAGATAAGAATAAACATATTTTTAAAAAACATTTTAAAAAATCTGCTCTGTACTCTCCCAGTCTGCAAAAGTAAGATGGGAAAGGAGGTATGACTGACTTGAAAAAACAAAACTCCACAACAACAATTAAACCCGAGGTAGAGTTATTCTTCCCATTTGGTTGTGTACAACCAAAGACCAGGCTGGTTTGAGCACAGGCTTTGAAAACTGGATTTCAGGCATATGGAAGGAAGCAATTATCTGTAACACCTCGCTGTAGACAGAGGGCACAAAGACTATGTAAGGAGAGAAGGCCCAGGATAAGAATACAGGGCAAATTTGCTTGACCATGCAAGGTAAAATCTGGGGCATCATTATACCAGACAGAGTCAGGGTCATGACTAACTGCCCATTTTGGTTTCTTGTATTCTTGAGGGACAGGGGAAGGAGGGGCACAGAGAGAGTGGAGGTTTCTTGTCTTTTTTTTTTTTTGTTTTTATTTACAGAGCATAAATATTGTGCATTGCCACATTCATCTGGCACAAAATTATGCCGTGAATTATACTACAGTGATTTGACACACATCACTGAGAGCAGTGATGGGAAAGAGAACATTAAACTAGCAGACAAGAGGTAAAAAGAATTTGAGTACCAGTCAACTAGATAAAATTTTAATGGGGTGATTTATTTTTCTACAATACGCTTTCCATGATTTTGTATATCAAAACCATTTTTATCTGCACATACATTTTTATTAATACCAGAAATAACACCAGACTCTAAGCTAGAACTTTTAACACCGTATGTTATAAAACATAACAAAGAAATTCAAAATTATGTCTAATTATTTTGTATTTTACAATTCCTTTTTTAAACTATAATATTATTCTGACTGTACTGGTATATATTTTCCTATGCTTTCTTTCCATTATTACTACAGTTACCACAAGCTAGAACATTAAGAAGCAATGCTTTACTACACAACCTATTTTATCCAACACAGACAGTGAGTTAATTTTTCTCACCTGCATCAGTGCTAGCAGTAAGCACAAAAATATAAAAGTAATGAAAGAGGAAAAAAAAAAGAGCTGGAAAAAGTTCCCTACATACATACTCGAGTTTGGATTTTTTTTTTTTTTTTAGTTCAACAGAACTTCCACCATTAGAGACTGAAAGACAGCAAAGTCTTTGTTCAATATTAATATCTTTGAAATAGTAAAGATCCTGTTAAAAACCCCACAATATTAATCAGTGCAAGAACTCAAGGTACAACCTCATGTTATTCCAGTATCAAACTGTATCAAAATACATTTGGATTGACACCACTGATAATGAGGTCCTACATTCTTTGAAGTTTATTTGGCAACAGAAAACTAAATGGTTATAAGATGCAACTCTTCTGTACCTCAAGTATCCATACACACTACCTCAAGAGTTTCTGCAGTTCCTGTTAAGGCAAACACACAGTTTAAGCTTTCAGCTTTAAAGCTAGCTCAGTTGAACTGCACAGGTTAAAACAGAGTAAACTTAGTTTACTAAAGTTTTTTACTGACAGTTACAGGAAGAGAAAAATATCTGGAGCCTCTGAAATATCTCTATCTTAAGACAGAGATTCACTTATCTAGTTAGTATCACTTATAGTAATTGTAACTTCTGTGAAGAGCTTCCATTCCAACTTCTTTCTTGCCAGCTCAGCTAAGACTTTAATCCAGAAGACCCAAAGTTCTGTAGCTCATATAAGTCTCATTTGAAACAAACTGGTCAAACTGTTAAAACAGCACAGATAATTTTAGACATTACAGCGTTAGATAAAATCAATGTATGTTCTCTTCCCTATTAATAACAAGCTGACTAATTTTCAGAAATAAACTCCTTGTTCTCAATACTTTACAACTATTAACCAGTAAGCTTCTGTGTTCAGTGTTTTGCTTTTCTACAGCAAGGTATGACCAATACTTATATACACTAATCTCCTATCCAGACTTCAGTACAGCACAACATCCTCCAGAAACTTCATCATAAGGTAAAAAACACTGATGTGATTTATTTGTGATAGATTTGCTCAAGTCTAAGGGGCTTTAACTATAATACTTAGAGTTGCTAGGTCTGCAAAACAAACATCTGTTAGGAAGTGGATGTACCTAAGCAGGTTGTATAAACCTCACTTTCTTAGATTTCCTTTACAAAAGGCAAGAATGGAGCTGACAGAAAAACTCCAATCATACAGTAAAACTTTCTGTCCCTCTAATGCAAATGCTCATACAGTGAGCAGCTTTTTTTTGTTGTTTTTTCTTTTCTCCAACAGCGGCAAACTATTCAAAACATACATTGGAAATTTTTTCAATATGAAATAAGTGTTTTTTCTTTCCAGATAATAGATTCCTAACTTCACTGAGGTCAGATACACCGAACAAGTAAGAAAACTGAGATTTAAGTTCATCCCATCATCATCTGAAAGTTTACTTTTCTGCAGCTAAGGAGAACCTACTACCTATTTAAAGTTGTTATCGCTCGGGGGGTTCTCCCGGCCCGTGCTGGTTGGGGTCTGAGGCTCAGATCCAAGAAGCCGTAGCAGACCCGCAGAGGTGATCCCGTGAGGAACCGTCTCCCAGGGGGTCGTGGCTTCTCTCAGCCGTCGGCCGGGGGTGCCTGCAGAGGTGCCTGGCTCAGCAGCCATCAGCTCTTAGTGATTCAGGGAGTGATTTCAGCTCTGCTCTGCAAGGCAAACCCCCAGGGCCAGGCCCGGACAGAGAGAGGAGAGGTCCTTCTGGTGGTTCCGCAGAAGTCGCTTTGTTCTTCCATCTTCCGCAAAGGGGTGACCAGAGACGAATCCTCTTCTGACTCCGGGCAGAGGGGTCTCTTTTATGGGGGTACAGAGGTGGGTGTGAAAGGGTGAGAAACCAATGGGTATTAGGGTATTTTACATACAGTTTCCTAGAGGATCATGGGTCTGTCTTTTCTCGATGTAGTAACCTAAAAGGCTCGTTCTTTCCCCAAGAGGGGCCTGCAGGGGAGATTGTGCAACCTCCTTATCTCCAGGCCTCCCTGCCAGGGCAGGGGCCCATCAGACCCCACATCTGGAGATGCTGCAGTTCCCTTTATCTAAACAAGGGCTTCCTGCCAAGACGGGGGCTTATCAGACCCTACATCTATTCATGAAAACTTCCCCAATAGTATAAGACTCATGACACCACCTGTACAATCTTGCTGCTGACTCAACAGATTTTGAAGTAGAATGCATCAGTAAGAAAATCTAACCAATACCTGTACCTACAGAACCCCACTCAGTAATTCTTCCTAATAAAGTAATAAAGTCTATTTTAACTTACCATTCTCTTAATGATACTGCATTTCTTGTTGGCACAAAATACTTCTACATTGCCAAGAAAAACAGTAGAACATTAAACCAAAATGTTAATCAACTCCTAAGAACTCAGTAAAGCAATTCATTAATTCTGCACAGATCTAGAATTATTAATAATCCAAACAGACTCTTTTGAGCTATGCATACATTATTTCAGAAAGAAACAACACCTTATGGCTTGTTTTCATGGTGTTAAGAGTACCAAGATTCACATGACACTTGTGAATAAGGTGAAGAGCAACAATCACTTTCTCTGCCTCTGAATGTCCTGTTCTTAATGGCTACTGAAATATTGCAATACGAAGCGCTCATTAAGTATGACTACAAACACAGCTTCCAGAGTGTCGAAGTAGAAGATGAGATGATAGCTTCTATTCTAGCTTTTCTCCCAAATCATCTGGTTTCTTGGAAAATGAAATTGCTACTGCTTTCAAAAAGAAGAGAGTCTATAGACTGGAAAATAGAATTACCTTTTTATATTTAGTAGTGTTCATATGAGCTTTAACAAGTGGGATATTCTGCATCTTCATCTTTGCTTTTTCACTTAGTAACATCAAAAATTAAATGTGCGCCTTCTAAAATCAAGATACATGGTGAAACATACGTTGTAAAAATTTAAATATCCAGCATTGGTGACCACAGTTTAAATGCACGAAGATTTTATTTTCTTGTGTGTTACTTTTTATTTCTTGTGTGTTACTTTTTATTTTCTAAAAGACACAACACTAACTTATGAGAGGAAAACGAAGCAAAGATGCCTACAGCTTGATGTGTGGCTTGTCCTTGTAAACACATAGTCCCTGCTAGACGGAAGAATGAATTATGTAGGAGAGGGTCAACAGCACAGGTTTAGTTCAAAAGATAAGAGCAATCTACTCCTAATTGCTCTTCTCAGTTAGCCTTTTGCAATATTCCAGTACACACAAGGAATGCAGTGGGAAAACCCAAAACCTTCTGGTCTCCTTTACGCTTGTCTCACACATAAAGAAACTCTTTTCCTTAAAGATGAAACCCAAACCTAGCTTATTTTCTGACCTATTTGTTTTCTTCCACTTGAATCAGATGACTGTAGTAGTTTATTCTTAAATATGATGGAAATAGACTATAATCTAGGAGAGGAAAATTAATCTGCTGTTAAAGATGCGTCAGGTTATAATAGCCATCTGATCTAATCCATGTGTAACACTGAGAAGCTCACCAAATTCTCCGGGCAGTCAAAAGATCTCTTAGAAAGGGATGCCCTCTTGAGGTTGAAAGACCAAATAATACAAAAACCATCGAAAAGACTGCCAAATTATTTGAGAAGCTACATGTGTTTTTAATGAGACAAGATTCCTCCCGGTCAATCTGTTTTATACATACATTCATTATCTTACAAAAAATTTGGCAGCTACATGAACCTCCTCCCTTTAAAGTTTTATTCCTTCCATTTGTATAAAGCCAAAAAAGTCATAGTTTAAAACTTCTGCATAAACTCAACAGGTGGGTGCCACTCATTTCAAGTGCAATCTGTGTTTGGTGGACCCCAATTTTTCAGTATTTTTCAAATCAGATCATGAAAAGAGAAGATGGTGAACTGTGGTTTTCTGTCTAGTCTCTCTCAATCCAAGTGTCCTAAACAGCACTTGCATGAGGTAACAGTAAAGGGGAGAAAAAATCCAAGGTGTCTAAAGTGGAGAGGGGAATTAGCATCAATATTTTCAAGTTGAGAAAAGTCTCACAGCCTTACAATTTCCAGGTGATATTTTTTGCCAAAGGAAAAAAAAAAAAAAGGGGACGAGGCAGGTAGGGACTGGAATCCAAGGTGCTACATCCATGTCTAATAATCAGGTACTTGTTTTCTATATAAAAGTCACTTAATGTCAGCACTGAATTTCTAAAGCCAAAATACACTGTACCACATGGAGAACTTTTATACTTCCATTTAAAAAAAAAGGATACTAAACCACAAAGCCAAAAATTAGTAATAGTTCAAACACCACTGATCATAGCCTGACCAGCTTAGAAACAGAATAAGGCTGTGTTAAACACCAATTAGTTTTATATCTAAAATGTTCTAATATTTAATGATTGAATGATGGAAATAATTTTCTTCCAATTTCTCAACAATTACTTCTCTTTTAAAGTTCTCTCCTCTTCCATTACTCAATCATTTTTGTAAGTAAGCATAGGATATAAATAATAAACTTTTGGGTTCCTTCATCTTAGTCTTGATTTAAGGCCCTCTCTAACTACTAAGTACATAAAGAGAAAGCTTTCATCTCTGTTCAGACTAGAAGACCCAATGCACACAAACTCTACTGCTCAGAATGTCCAACAGTGAAAGACTCTTCTATAGATGCTCTATTTTAAGGCTTCCAAATAGAAGTTCACAATTTCCTCACAATAGACAAGTCCATTTTCAGACATTCCAGTTCAAATATGAACACTGTGCTGATTCTGCCACAGTAAGCATTGGGATGCATTGAAAAGTATATAAAAAAAACCAAAAACACCCTCCCACAACAAACCAAAAAAAACCCAAAAAACAAAATCACCCCACTTTGTCAGTTTCATAACCTCAAGATATGAAGCTGGTTTTCTCTTTCCCTTTCAGCTACATTTTTCAGGAAATACAGAGTTTTTGCTATCATGCAGAAATAAGCTGGGGTGCCTTTCTGTACCTCAGTCACTCAGAATGAAGACCAATGTACTAATGGTCAACCTTGGTCTGCCTCAAAGACCGTTCAAAATAACAGCATCACTAAGAGACATGCAAAACCCATAATGACTTTCAAAGATATAAATCTCAATGCTTCAAGCAGAAACTGACTTTAACCCAAGAAAAATCTTGAGAACAGCCTTCCATAGGAATGAGGTGAGGAGATGATCAGTTAGTGCCGTATGTATAACCACTCACAAGCATTAGCCTTTAGTATGTTCACGTGGTCTTGGCCCAAGGATCCTACCACTCCATCTATCCAGTGCAACTAAATCTAAGAACCACATCTGACTGTTAAGCTTGTGAACAGTTATTCTGTATTTAGCTTTCTACTTGGCAGTAAAACTAGGGCCCTGTCACCCACATAGACAAGAGTCCCCTTATACAGCAACAATGATCAAAGCCAAAGAGTCATCTTATTTTAAAAGCACAAGTTTCTGTCACCAAATAGAAAACACACACTAACCACATTCTGTGACATTTCTTCAAATTTCTAACTTGGTTTTCTTTGTTGACAGTGGGTCTGATAAAGTCATGAAGAGGACAGGGCTAAAGCTTCTAATATCATAGCAACTGAAGGAAGGCTGAGAAATTCAGTTTGGACCACAAATATTTTACTGTACAGTGCTGAGAACAGAAATGAAGATAAGCTCTTTCTATACCATAGTCTGAAGCTGCACTACTTGAGATAAGCAGAATAATCTGGTAAGTCTCCAAAAAGTCAATACCAAATGAATAGATAGAGGGTTTGCTTCACCCTCCCAAAGTCATCTGTCTGGAGATACAGTAAACTTATATGAGGTTTGGTAAATGGGGATAAGATGGTCAAGTGGTTCTACAGTGAATTTGTCTTACAAGGACATCCAACTGACTATAAGCATATATTTAGTGGTTCTGTCCTTCAGAACCATTCCAAAAATTAGCTTTCTCTTTACTGACTACAAGCCTTTGTGCCTGGAGCAAGACTCTAGCTTAAACAGAGAAATAATAGCTTCTAATAGAGGAAGACTGCAGCACAGCAGTATTTTAAAACAGCACTGCTTCTGCATAAATTTATTCTCTCCAAAGAGTAAATATGCAAACATTTTTCCTAAGTTCACTGTACGGTTACCATGCATTTAAAGTGATGGAAGGAAGGGGTTACATGGGGAGAAAAACATTAATTGAAACACTTAGGTATCATCTATTACACTTTCCATTATGGAGAAATTTTCAGAGGTAACTTTGGAGTCCTTAGAATGCTCCTGTTCTCCTTAACCGATACAGAAAAATCTTTGCAGCAGCAGTCTCTAACTGTTGGCTAGACACAGATCTCAAATTTTACCCCTAAGACCAATATGTTTAGCTGCACTTAGGGTTTAGGAACTGAAGAACTAAAACCACTGTTCGTATTATTTCCTGTTGAACATTAGTAGCAAAAGAAGTTGAATAAGGTTAACAATGCATCACAGTCATGTAGGATACAGTAAACAGACAATATTGGTCTACTATTAACTCCTCTAAAAAACCAAATTGTTGGTCATACTTATGTTTTCCTGTACTTCTCTCAACTGAAGTTACTGTCATTTTTGAGTGAGAACTTCGTTGGGTTAGTTACAGACATACCTTGTTGCGTGTTTTTACTTTCAATTTAGTCTTCTGTTTTCTTTTCAACTTTTTCTTGCTAAAAAGTTTCTTACTTCTGAAAAAGAGAAGAAAAGCAATGAAAACAAAATTAATAAACTTCTTTCCATACCCCATGGTAAAAAGCACAGAGGGAACAAATGTCTGAAGCACTCTAAAATTTTTTTCTCCCAGGCAAAGGGAACAATCACTGGTAGAATTTCAGACTATAAATCAGAATACAAAGCACCTAAAGTTATGCTTTCCTTATGTTCCACTGAAGTGTGGGCCTTTACTCTCATCAATTTAAGCAGGATATATGCTAGGACAGAAAGAAGTCTGAGTTTTCTACTGGTTTACCCTACTGTTTTTCTACTACAAGTTGATTAGTGCCACAGCAATGCTAGAAGCAAGAATTATTGACAATTCTCAGTAAAATAACCTGTTAGTACAGAACATTGCTTTGTGAAGTCTTTACCACACAAAGATTCAAGCCTTTCAAGACAACAAGTAAGCTTTAAAAATTCATAATTTGGCAGAAAATTCAGCTGATGGAAGAAACTGCAGCTTCTTTACCTCTAATTCAGACTTCTTCCACCCTCACTTTATAAACTTAATGTCCATCCCTTTACATCACAGATTTAGCTAACACACTTCTCTAAGGTCTTTTAATCCTCTTCTGCCCACACCGCATTCCTACCACACTCTTTTTCTCCTCCATTTTACTACTCAGAAAAAAAGGCACTATATGTGCATACACTTGTTCTGTCACCATCACTGAGATTACTCTGAAATGCCTGTTTTTAACCTACTCATTTTTCAAATTATAAATCCTCCGAAAAAAGAAGAAAGGCATGTTACCTGTGCAGCATACAGCTCATTTTATATAGGACTTCAAGCAACAGCTACTAACATTCCTCTGTACCACTTAAAAGTTCAATCAAATAGCTGACAGTACAGATTACATGAAAAATAAAACTTTTACATCTGAAAGTCTCAGACAGTGGGAGGCTGCATTTTCAGTAACAGACTGAGAATCAGAAGAATCTTAATATTTTATTCAAAAAACTTTTTTCCAAACCGAAGTTTTGAGGTGCTCAAAGCACAGTGGTCACTGTCCTGTACAGCATTCAGACTGCAAGAATATAGAAGCTTCATGGTCCAGCAGCTAAAAGCTGGAAAAACAGAAGCTTGACCAACAGCCAGCAGTGAGAATACAAGCTCAGACAAAGAATTCCTGCAGAGTATGCCTAGAGAGCTGCCTCCTAGAAATTTCACCACTTTTCCCCTCTTGACCTATATTAAGAGGAAGGCATGTTCCTTAAGACACTTCCTGCAAAAATAAGTCAGCTCACCACTTCTCTTATAAGGAACAAACACCATTATCCTGGAGTTAAGAGAAGTGATTCAGCGAGCAGTGAGGGTGAATCCCTCCACCATCCCCAGTAAGCTAAAGCTTACAAAGAGAATGGAGATGACTACTCAGGGTCCCCCCAACAGCAAAGTTGCAATATGTAACAGTATACAAGCTATTTAAGAAGCAGAGGAAAAAAAAAGTCATAGAACCTTTACTGTCCAAATTTCAACAATTAAACTCCATAGTTCACTATTCAATTTTTCTTTAATTTGACAAGTTTTTCTTCCTTATTAGCACTTAATACAGTTAATTCTTATTCTGCTGTCAAACATGAAGAACAGCGCAGCCCCTTCCATTAGGTAGCCACTTAATCTTCTGCTCTGGACCCAATGACCTTTAATGAAACTTCCACTCTAACTTTAGGTAGCCACTTAATCTTCTGCTCTGGACCCAATGACCTTTAATGAAACTTCCACTCTAACTTTCAGTTAAAAAGTCCTGATAAAAAGTATCTTCTGGGCTCTCTCAGTCCATACTACACATAAACCATACTGACCAAAACTGAAAACAATACTTATTATTTGCTATTCGGAAGAGCAAGAAATGTTTCATACGCCTTCAAGGTCACACTTTTAACCATATTCCAGGTATTATTTGGCAGCTTAACAGCAATATGCCACAGCAGACCTATTTAACCCAGACTAGCATGAAAACATTTTCCTGCAAACCTAAAAACTGAGCTTCCAACACTCTTTATCTGTGCTGTTAATTATGCCTTTTAAACACAGTGTGATTTGCACTTGCCACAGACAACTTGATAAGCACAGCTTTTTTCTTTTTGTTTTAAAAGATACTAACTCAAGTTGCCAAGGCATTTCAAATTTAATCCATCTTGCCAAAATCCTTGAAAACTCTCCAAATTTGTAACAGTCTGCAAACATTATGAACACTTTTTCATCTTGCAAATATTTCCCTGGACCAGTCCCTGTAATTTTTGCAAGTATTTCTTTATGTTTATGCACACATCTGAAAAAACCCCAAATTAAGCCTCTTCCCTCCCCCCAACTAAGATTGGGCTCATTTCCATAGTAACAAAACCCCTGCCATTTGGCAGATTACCTTCATTTGTCATAACGCCTAGACAATGTTTTTTCCAATTAGCAAACAGGAAAGATCAGCAATGGGTTTACTGATGGTGCTAAGATCTCCCTCATTCATATAACAACCATCAAAGATGCTGCAACTAGCAGCACAGTCTGGAGTCTTTATGTTCAGCAAGTTTTGGGCTTGAACAATTTTACAGGAAAAAAGTTTGGGACAGAAATGCTATATAAAGAATCCGCAATTATCTCCCTCTATTTTCTAAAAATAAAACCTCATAGATACTGAAATCCCCATGTTTTTGTTGGGAAGTACGATTTCTTCCATATCCAAACAAAACTTCGGAACAAGTAAGCAACTAATTAAGAATTAGAAAATATCTCATCATACTAATTTTATAAATAGTTCTGAGCAACCTACCATGACTATATATAACACTAATATATTCCCAATGTATCTGCATGTAACAAAGATATGTATGATTGTTCACTGTTCTACTGTTATATACCATAATGTCAATATGTTTTAATATCCAGAAAGAAAGTATAAAACATGAGCAAATATATACATGGAAAACAAATTTTAAGCAGATTATGAGTAATTTCCTGTTGAAAACCACACGTGTTAATTATAAGCCTCTTTCATTGCCTTACTATTAACAAGATCTGATATGGCTCAGCTGGATTTTTTAGCTAAATTATTGATCATATTGCTGGTTAACAATTGTAAACTGCTGCTAGCTGTCATTTGGTAAAGGTCTTGATACTCTGTGCTGACAATCTGCTTCTGCTGGCACAAGGCATTTAGCCTTCAACTTCTAACTCAGCTGTTGATACCATTTAGTTCACAGAAAACAAACATTCATTATCAGCAAATCTCAGGTAGGTTTTCTGCAAACTGCTTCAAGACATTATAGCACTGGAGACCAAGTTTTGAACTGGACCACAAAGGAAATGCAAGTCAAATGAGCACAGAACATAAAGACACCTTGACAAAAAAATACTTGTGGCAAATGAACATAAAGAAAGAGTGAATGGTGGTATTACAGCCTTTACAGAAAAATCTGTGGAGACTAAAGTAAAAAAACCTAAAATGTTCAACCCTGGAATATGAAATTATTGCCTCAAATCAAAGGCAGGAAAAAAAAAGGAGGTGAAAGGGGAGGGTGGGCAATAAACAGTTGCTTGACAATTTAAAATAGGTAACACAGCAGTTAAATGACATGATTGGAAATTCTAATCAGGTTTGTGGCACCTGTAGTAGGAAAAGTAAAGGCATGCTTAGTTTATTTGTTGTCAAACCAGAAGTAGCATCAGCTACTGTACTATTTGAGGCATTATTAGGGGGACATTGTCCAGTTGTCTCAACACCATTGCTCTTACTCTGTTTAAAAGAGATGGGGAACTGCAACCAGAGCATCTTCCCTCAAGATACCAACAGTCCTGAACTGCAATTAATAACCTTGAATCTGAGAAGGAAGCTTTATATGTAGAATGTGTGTTCCTCCCCTCAATGCTGTTACTGAATTAGTCAACATGGATTAACATTATGTATTAACACCTGCACAAACTCTACTAAACTGTATGTTACACTAAATGTGTGTCTAATGAGTGGAAAAAATATTATTTTGTCTCTCCTGCTAAGGCAACATAGGAACAACAAAAGTGTTATTTAAGTGCTGTCTGACCTAAAACCTTTGCTTCTGAAACATGATACCAACTACATGGTAGTTAGTACAGCATTAGACATAGCTGTTCTGCTGTTAAATCTTTGAGTACACATTTGAAAAATTAGTGAATTTAGTAAACTACATGCTAACATGTGCAATATTTTAAGACTTCCAAGTGACTTTAACTCAGTGTATGTGTCTAAACTTGCTTGTTCTGATTCAAAGGCTAAGCATCTTTGGGAAGAAATACACTGTTGACAGGATAGGTCTAGCAAAGAGTTGCTGCATTCAGACAAATGACAAATATATTCTGTTACTCGGTTTCCATAAGTGCTTACTTAACGCAGCTAGCTTAAGTATTCAAGGGCTTGTGGAAATTCGCTTATGATGCAACAGCCACTCAGTAAACACTGAAAATGAAACAATCAGGTTTGTGGTATCAAATAATCTTTTGTTTCCTCCATTAGGTGAGCTATTGCTGCTGGTGATTGAGATCAATTTGGCTGGACAAGATGCATGGAACCTTTGCTTCTGAACAGCCCAAAGTGAAATCCCAAGCACATATTGTCAAGTAGACAACAACAGCAAGTTATTATCACTCATGTAGTCACCATCAAGTTTGAGGGTCTTTCATCACATCGTGTTACTGGATGCAGTGGCAGTGCAGGTGAAGCTCAGGAACCTGAAAGAAGGGAGCAAGACAAAAGCAGGATCACAACCCTAGACTTCATAAGAACAGACTTTGGCCTGTTCATCAATCAGCTTTGAAGAATCCATGGGATACAGAAGCTCCCTGGAGAGAAAGGGGTACAGAAGAGTTCACTGATGCCAGCAGGTTGAGGGAGCTGACTCACGCTCTACACACAACTTGCAATGCCATATCTGGAATACCACAACCAGCTCTGGGCTCCCCAGTACAAGAGACACTTGTTTACTGGAGTGAGTCCTGAGAAAGGCCACAAAGATGCTTAAAGAACTGGAGGATCTGTCAAATGAGGAGAAACCAAGCAAGCAGAGACTGTTTAGCTGGGAAAAGTGAAAACTTGGGGAGGGAGGGGGTAGAATATCCTCCATGTGAATATTTCCATCACCACCTGATGGGAGAGAGCAAAGCTGATGGAAACATATTCTCCTAAGCAATATCTAGTGACAGGCCAAGAGACAGTGGAGAAAAAAAATAAATACAGGAAGTTCCAGTTAAACCTAAAGACTGTAAGAATGTTCAAAGACTGGAACAGGTTGCCCTGAAAGACTTCACATTATACTTTCTTGAAGATAGTTGGACAATATTCAGAGCAACCTGCTCTGGTTTTTCCTACTTTGAGCACTAGTCTCCAGAAGTCTCTTCTAATCTCAACTATTCTGTGATCTTCACCATTTGTTTAAAAAACAAAGTAAAATTTGACTGTACAATAAACATGCTTCTGCATTGTGGAAAGAGTGTATTTTTTTTTTTCTCATTCTGAGTTTTGCATTTCTCCTGGTATCATGCCATGCTTCTGATTATACTTCCAAGTAGAGACATACTGAGCTTTTCATCTGTTCACCATCTGGATCAGCAAACAGACATCAAAATCAGGCATAAGAATAACTTCTATGGGAATTAGCATAATCAAACCTACAATAGTACACAAAGATAACAAGGGATGAAAACCCCTTCATCACACTTAAAATATATGCCTGCATTAAGACAAGCCAGTCACTTGAATTGATCCACACTTTCTTGGATATAACCAACATCCAAAGGTACACTAAGAAGGGCATGACAAAGAACATGCTTATATGCAAAAATCAAGAGCTTCTCTGTGCAGATGAACCAACATGGGCACTGTACAGGACATTAAACAAGACTTTTCAAAGAAATCTTGTGCATGTCACCAGGAAATCTAAAACAGAATTTGTCAAATGGAAGGTACTCTAGAATCATTTAAAAGTGTGTCTGGAAAGAACCCCAAAAGGTCAGCATTTCCATTTCCTGGTCCATCATAGAACTGAGGTCAGTGACAGGCTGAATGCAAGTCAGCAGTGCCCTGGCAGCCAGGAGGGCCAATCCTGTCCTGGGGTACATCAGCCACAGCATTGCCAGCTGGGCAAGGGAGGGGATTGTCCTGCTCTGCTCTGCACTGAGGCAGCCTCACCTCAAGTGCTGGGGGCAGGCATGGGCACTACAATACAAAAAAGACATTAAGCTGATAGCATTTGAAGGAGGGCCACAAGGATGGTGAGGGGTCACCACAGGGAAGCCATATGAGGAGCAGATGAGGTCACTTGGTCTCTTCAGCCTGAAGGAGACTGAGGGGAGACCTCACTGCAGTTCCAACTTCCTCATGAGGGGAAGAGGAGGGGCAGGTACACATCTCTTCTGTCCTGTGACAGGACTTGAGGAAATGGCATGAAGCTGAGTCAGGCAAGGTTTAAGCTGGATATCAGGAAAAGGTGCTTCATCCAAAAGGGTGGTTGAGTACTGCAACAGGGTCCCCAGGTAACAGCACCAAGCCTGACAGGAGTGTTTGGATAATGCTCTCAGGCACATGGTGTGACTCCAGGAGACAGTCCTACGCAAGGCCAGGATGCGGACACTGCATGGGTACCTACCAATGCAGCATATTCTATGATTCTAGTCAAATTCCACTGCATTCCCAACAAGGATTTTCCCTGGAGAGATATTAAACACTGCCAATGATCACACTCCTACCATGTCCTATGTAATGCTACTAAAAAACTCTTTTTGAAGTCTTTTCTAAATTGCCTTTATGGCAATTAAATGCTACTTTCATATCTTTATTACAGAAAAATCAGTTTATCTTTTTCCACAACTAGCTTGAATTTTTTTTCAATTCTGAGGATAAAGGAATCTTCTGACAATTAAGTAGTCTCAGTTCCTTCAGCCTAAACCACTACTCATTTACATCACTAACATCTAATTTCACTATTTTCTCACAGTAATCAGTCCTTCTTTCTCAGAAAACAAAAAAAAAAAAAAATCAAAACCAAAAAACAAACAAGCAAACAAAAAACCAAAAAAAAATTTGAAAAAAATTAAAAAGTCCCACAATCCGGAAATACAAAGAAAAGGTCAAGAATTACTTCAGGTTTCCTACACAAAAGAATCTCTCACAATCTGAAAAAAAAATCTGAAACACTTGAATAACATGGCTACTTCTGAATCACAATCACTTTATAATTCTATAGAATGTGTAGCGTCTCTCGCGAGGTACCTTTTATTCATTGTTGGTTTTACATTTTTTATTACTGGTTTGGTAGCGGGATTTTCTGAAGTTAAACATTCACAATCTTAAGTATATCTAATCTTCCACAGTTTTGCATCCTCTATTAACTTTTTAATCTACAATCTCAATTCTAGTGTTGAAATTGTCAGTGAGAGACTATATAGTTCAGAACCTAGGACAGATCCAGATGCAGGGCAACAGCTACTATCTGTTCTCACAGGCTTCCCCCTCAATAGACATTCTACAGCATCTCTCCAGGGTGGGCTCCTGTTTAGTTTTAAATCTACTTTACAGTTGTGCTATCTACAATAGAAGCAGTCAAGTCATCAGGCCAAAGGCAACACACCTAAAAATTCTAGCTGAGGAAGGATATAGTCTAGACAATGAGACAACAGGAGCATCATCTGCATAGGCCTCAATTAGGTCACCCCAAAGCCTTCCCTTCTCCAAGTTGAATAATCCTAATTTTCTCAGCCTCTCCTTGTAGGAGAGAGGTGTTCCACCTCTGTAATCATCCTGGTGGCCCTCCTCTGGATTTGCTCCAATAGCTCCATGTCCTTCCTGTGCTGGGGACCCCAGAGCTGGATGCAGCACTGCAGGTGGGGTCTCACCAGAGCAGAGCAGAGGGGCAGAATCCCCTCCCTCGCCCTGCTGCCCACGCTGCTTTGGATAGAGCCCAGGAGACGTTTGGCTTTCTAGGCTGGGAGCATTGCTGCTGGCTCACGTCCAGTCTCCCCTCCATCACCATCCCTAAATCCTTTTTGTGAGGGCACTGCTCCACCTCTTCATCCCTCAGCCTGTGTTCATACTGAAGGCTGCCCCAATCCAGGTGAAGTACCTTGTACTTGGCCTTGATAAACCTTACAAGATGCCCATAAGCTCACTTCGAGTGCATGCTTCCTGGTGCAGGCCCAAGGCTTGAGTAAGAGCTCTGATATACTACCTGATCTGTAAGACCCATCAGATCTGCATCAGACTTTCCTGCTGTACAGAAAACCAGAAGATATTCTTCTGATGAAATACAACAATGAGCATTTTGAGGTTTTTCTCCTTCTCTTCTGTAAGGAGGTAATCTGACACTTGATCACACAAAGAAAGAATACCATTGGGGATATTAAAGCAACTGCAGCCTCTGCTGGTCTTCCCTTATCTCCCAGGCCATTTACTCTGTTCTCTGAAGTGCTCCAAAACAGTTGTTAAATTTGTAATCCAGCTTCAAGGCAACCTAATATCAAACACAGAACTACAGCTGATAAATATCAGTTCACTTGCCAGTAAGAAACTTACTACACACTAATCTCATTGCTACAGAAGTTCAACTATAACAGTCTCAAAATAAAGGAAAGGGAATACTAAAAAAAAGTTTTCAAGCCTGCTCACAAGAACTGTAAAGATCTCAGAATTGTGGGACCATCTTATTTTTAAGGACATCCAGACTTGCTGTCAACAACTGAGAAGCATCTGGCAAACATACAGCCAAGGGGAAAACAAAAAAAAGGGGAAGTTCAAGAGAAGTTTGAAACATACAAGCAATGGCTCACATGAAGGAGTTGACAATGATAAGAAACAGAACAAAGGAAGCAGGCAGATCTTCAATGGCCTTATCTATAAATGGAGAAGAGGTTTTATGACCAGAGAACTGAGTATCAAGAAAACTACATGGAGGCTGCATGTTGGCAAGGACATTAAGAGGTACCATGTGACAAAATGCAACCAGCAAACCTTGCCGTAAAACATATTAAAGTTGCTGCATGCATACTCACTATTTTATACCTGTCCACACGTACATAAGCTTCACTGTTCAGCAGCCTTATTTCTATGAACTGGAGAGATAGTTTTTTTCAAAAGCAGCTACTACTCCTAAGAGCCTCCACGTACAACATCTCCCACATTTAGGTATGTACTGTGTCCTTGCAAACAAAACACCCTTTGATTTCTTCTATCTCAATGTGATCTCTGCACTCTTATCTCAGCTGCCAAGAATTCTAAGCATCTGTAATGAGAAACTGCCTTACAATACAGCCCCATCAAATAATCCAAAGTGAACAACTCACCTAAACAAAACACTATACACCTTCTATAAAACTGGCATACAGAATGTGTCACTTTATGGTAGGTGCTTTAACACAGCATCTGTAACTGTAAAGTGGGAGATGCTCAAAAAATGGTTCCAGTGTTAGGTCCAGCCTATACCAAACACCTAATTCTGCCTTCACTTTTGTGTTTCTCCATCTACCTTGCTCCAACACAAATCTACCAATAAGTGTCAAAGCAATTCAAGTCAAAAGACAACGCAGCAAATGTTCCATGATATTTAGAGGTTGTTGGAAGACCCTGCAACCATATTTTCTGAAGGCTTCCCTTGCTTAACTTTCTGTCCTTGCAGACACCTTCCATTGATAACTAAGTAGCCAACATGTTTATCATTCCTTCTACTGCTGGAACATCCAGCACACTTTCGGCCATGGGGAGAGACAGGGTTAGTAGGTTGCAAGAATAAACAAGGAAAATAAATATCACTCAAAACCCCCAACATGCTCTTGTCTTGATAAACAAAGTGTCTGCTTATAAACAATAACTCCAAGAGCTTTTTAATGCTTCATTTTTCATATCATCTGCAGTAATACCTATCAAGTTTCCAAAAGGACTTGCCATAAAATAGTTAACAGGGAACAAAATACATGCATATAAACTGAAACCTGGCACAGAAATGTGCATCATACATATACATAAATTCTCAGTGTAATGCCAAACGAAGTATTGGCAAGCTTTATGAAATAAAACATGCCAAGTATATACTGTATACTTCCATCACAAACTGACCCAAAATTTTACAAATCACAGATAGAAAAAAGCAAAGAACATTGATTTCTGAAGAAATAAATACACTAAATCTTTTCACTGCAATTTGGCAACAAAATTTACAGAACACCTAAGAAAAAAATGCTTTTTGTGAACACTGGTTAGTATCCCTGCATTTCAGAATATCTCTGAAAAGAGAATAATTGCTTTGCAAAATACTTCATGACCTTCCCTTCCTTCTCGCACAGTTGCAGGCAAGATAGGAAAAATAACAGATACTGCTTCTGCCAAAATCACAGCCAAGGTAGCTCAGTTGCATGACAGTTGGCTTATAAACCATATTTTTGCCTGTTGTGATATATTACTAGTTTGAATATGGTATTTGGTCCCAAAAGAAAAAAAAAAAACCAAAACAAACAAAACGTGGAAGATGGGTTGCAGAAAAGGAAAGCTATGATTTTTGCACTAACTGGGGATTGCCACTGGACACCACCCAGCAAGACTTTAACAGTAGCAACTGTTGCTACCTTTTCAGTTCCTCTCATATTCCCTTTACTCATATCAAGCCACAGCATGAAGATCCAATTCATGTTTCTAAAAATATATTTACAACAAAAAGAAGGGCAAGGACAATTTCCATCCTGTAATGGATGAGGAAAATGCTGAGTTACTTAATGCCTTCTCTGCCTCAGTCCAGTTGTGTTCCCAGGGTAGTCAGCCCATAGCATCCAAGGGGAAATGGTCAATGACTTGCTACACCACTTAGACATACACAACTCTATGGAGCTGGGTGGGATCCACCAAAGAGTACTGCAGGAGCTGGCAGAAATGCTCACTGAGCCATTTTCCATCATTTACCAGCAGTTCCATCATAACCAGGGCAGTTCCTGGCAGCTGAAAGTCTGTGAATGTGCCATCCAACTACAAAACAGGCTGGAAGGAGAATTCAGGGAACTACAGCCGGGTGAGCCTGACCTCAGTGCTAGGGAAGGTCACAGAGCAGATCATCCTGAGTACCATCACATGGCACATACAGGACAACCAGGTGACCAGGGCTGTCAACATGGGTTTATGAAAAGTAGGTCCTGCTTGCCCAATCTGATCTCCTTCTGTGACCAGGTGTCCCACTTAGTGGATGAGGGAAAGGCTGTGGATGTTGTCTAACTGGCTTTTAGCAAAGCCTTTAGACACTGTTTCCCACAACACTTTCTTGGAGAAACTGGTGGCTCATGGCTTGGAAGGGCATATTCTTTGCTGGGCTGAGGCCAAATACATGAGGTTCAATAAGGCCAAATACCAGGTCCTGCACTTGGGTCATGACAACCACTTGCAGCACTACAGGCTGGGGGAAGGGTGAGAAACCTGTCCATCAGAAAAGGACCTGGAGGTGCTGGTTGACAGCAACTGAACATGAGTCAGCAGAATGCCCAGGTGGCCAAGAAGGCAAATGACATCTTGGCCTGTATCAGAAACAGTGCAGCCAGCAGGGCCAGGGCAGCAATCACCCCCTGTAGTAGGTACTGTTGAGGCCACATCTTGAATCCTATGTTCAGTTTTGGACTCCCCACTCCAAGAAAAAAAAAACAAAAAACCAAAACATTGAGGGGCTGAAGTGTGCCCAGAGAAAGGCAGCAAAGCTGGTGAAGTGATGGGAGAACAAGTCTTATGGGGAATGGCTGAGGTAGCCAGGGTTGTTTAGCCTGAAGAAAAGGAGGCTCAGGAGGACCTCATTCCTCCCTACAACTCTCCGAAAAAAGGCTGTAGCCAGGTGGGGGTCAGTATCTTTTCTCAAGTAACCAGCAATAGCACATGAGGAAATGGCCTCAAGCTGGACCATGGAAGGTCTACATTGGATATTAGGGGAACATCATGCAGCACAAGGGTTTTCAAGAACTGGAACACACTGCCCAGGGAGTGGTAGAATCACCACCCCCCAGAAGTATTTAAGAGGCATGTAGATGTGACACCCAGGGACATATATGGTTTAGTGGTGGACTTGGCAGTGCTGGGTTAACAGTGGAACCCAGTGATCTCTTTTCCAAGCTGAACTATTTAATAGTTCTGTTATAACACAAGTACCATCTTACAACACAGCTCTGTTGGAACATCTGATTGTTCAGCACTGTTTTTGTTCCCTGCAACACATCTTCTCAGAGGACAAATACTTCATATCAATCCTTTTTCCTTCTGGTCTATTTTCCTAAGAAGTATAAAATCACAGCATTCAGGTTAGAAGGGACCTGTTAAGGTAACACTTTTTTACTGAGGGTGACTGACTACTGGCACAGGTTACCACTAAGGCTGTGGAGTCTCTCCATCCTTGCTGATATTTAAAGGCATCTGGACACATCCCTGGGCAACTGGCTCCAGGTGGCCCTGATGGAGCAGTGGGGTGGAACAGATGAACTTCAGAGACCACTTCCAACCTCAACCATTTTGTGATTATGTGTCTATCAAACTTCCTGCTCAAGCAGTGTCAGAGACAGTAGGTTGTCCACTACCATGTGCAGTTGCATTTTTAGTACTTCCAAGGAGATATTAAACCTCTCTTGACAACACCCACCAATGCCTGACCTTTCCCACTGTGAAGAATGGCTTTCTTGGAATGCACTGGAATTTCATGATTTTTAATTGCACCAAATTAGTGCCATATTGGGGGGCAATATTGAGAAGCATCTGGCCCTCCCTTCTTCATTTGCTCACTGCATTAACAAAATCACTCCTGAACCTTCTCTTCTCTAGGCTAATAGCCCCAGCCCTCTCAGCCCTTCCTTACTGAAGAAAAGCTCCAGATCCTCAATCACTGCCACGACCCTGCACTTAACTCTCTGCAGTATCTCTCTCCTGGGAAGTCCAGAACCTGACACTTCAGATGCAGCCTCACCAGTGCTGAGCAGAGAGCACCTCCTTCCAGCAGCTGGAAGCAGCCCTCCTAACGCAGCCCCAGGAGGTGTCTGCTGCCTTTGCCATGGCAGTGCATTACTGGCACACAGATTGTTGCCCACTGGTATGCCAAGCTACTTCTCTGCAGAGCAGTCTCCCAGCTAGTCATCCCCCTGGTGTTATTTCATCCCTGATGCAGGATTCTGAAATTCCCCTGATGCACTTTAGAATTCCACTCAGCCAAAATTTCCAGCCTGGCTGAATCCCTCTTAATGCAAACAGAACCACATGGTATATGAGCAACTCCTCTTGTTTTGTACCATCTGTGAATTTGCTGGGGGTACAGTGTCCCAGCATTCAGGCCATTAACGAAGATGCTAGACAGTATCTGCCCCAGTATCAGCTTGTAGGGTACATGACTGATGACTGCAGCTGGACTTCATGTCATGGATCACAAACCTCTAGGCCTGATCATTCAGCCAGTTCTCAAGCTACTTGACTGTCCACTTATATACCCCATCCTTTGTCAGCCTGCTGTGGGACACAGTGTCAAAACACTTATTCAAGGTACAGCACATTCACTGCTCCTCCTGCCTAGAAGGTATCTGTAGATTGCCTACAGTTATTTTTTCACCAAGGGCGACACATTTTTAAGGAATTAAGCTGTGAGAACCATTAGAGTGGGAAGCTGCTCAGCTTGATAGGTGGACCTCAAAACAACACTGAAAGCACAACTAATATTTTCCCCAAACAATAAAAGTTTTTTGATTGCTGACAGTACTATCTCAGATTACCTCAAGTATTTAAAATTACTAGTATTTTTATTCAATAAGCCTAAAATTTAACATTTTTAGTGAAACAGGCAGTAAGTCAACTGCCATTCAAAGAGCCACGTATAGGCTCTCCAAGCCATTACCAGCTTATACACCATCTTCTTTAAATAATTAATCAAGCATTCTGACGTGAATTTTCATCCATGCCAATAATAAAAGCAAAGTCAGGGCTTAAGCAGTATATCTACAAATGGAAAAATCATCAAAATCCTGTCCCTTAAATCAGAGTAAGGAACATCAGCTGCAATCCAATTACCACAAGCTTAGAGGAAAACACAGGCAGACTAGTAGGACAGGGCTACGGTAGGCTTCTAAAGCATCTGAAAAGAAAAGGTTAAAAAAACTCAAAACATAAGAAAAAGACCACCTTACTAATTGATTTTCCAGCTGGGATTTTTATGTGCTATTGTTGGTGAGTTGAAACCGCACACTTTTTAAATTATTACTTTAATTTCATAACTGAGGACTTTTTCACTATGACAATAACTTTCTTAAAAACTACCATTTTTCTGAAAGCCAAAATTCTGGAGTCTTAAGAAATTAGTTATTCCAACTTCTGGAATACCCTAAGGCCTCTCCAATACAGACAGAAACACAAATACTACTGGTTCTAAAGATGAATTAAAACTCAACTGCACAAGTAAAATGGATCTGATTTTCATTTAACCATGACAAAAGTGCAAAACAGTATCTGATCCCTTTTGTAACTGAAATGTTTCTGAAACAGAAACTGAAATCTGTCTCAAATAAAGAAAAGTAACTCAAAAGAAAGCATCCCTACAAAGTGCTCTCCACACAAAGAGGATGTCTCTCAGTAAAACCACTAACAGTTGGAGTTTCTTTTCTGCAATTATCTGATTTTTCATTATTTGCTTCAATGCTATCTATGAAATTAGATCTGTAAGAACATGCAAGAAAATTATTTTTCCTTAAGTTTTTCAAGGCAGAGGAAAATATTTCTCCTTAAACATTTCTAGGGCTCCTTTTTTACATTAGGAAAGTCATTCAACCACAGTAAAGATGACAAGATCTGTACCTCTGGCCACTCTCCTATCTAAATACAACCACCAAAATCAAAGTATATACAAAGCTATCTTACACAGGATCGTAACAGCAGAATTTTAATTTAGAAAATATCCTCAATGAAGTAAAGGAAAATCTCTACTTATCATAAATAAGCACATTACCAGTGGTTAATGACAGTGTAACATCATTAAAGTGATTACTATCAGAAGCAAACCAAAGAAATTCTAACTTAGTCTGCAACAAATAGCAGAAGACACAACCATCAAGTGAAAACAACTGAAAACTCCCCAGTCTATAACTGTAAATGGTCTACCCTGTATAACAGTATATTCTAGAAATAAAATGGGATAGAGAAATGATTGCTTTGAAGAGAAATGGAAGAGAGATACAACTACTCTGAAAACATACAAGCATAATGAAGATATATGAGCAAATCTGTTGGAAAGAATTATGCAGTGGCTAGTGAGAGAGAAAAGCAAGGCCAAATCAGATAGGAAAGTCATAAGTGACTACATGTAACATAGTGAAACAAAATAAAGAAGAGGATGAAACCACAAAAATAGAATAAGGTATTTATTTAACAAGCTCATTTCATTGTAATGTAAATGACTTGCTGCAGATCTGTATAGACACATTTGCTGGCTTAAAGACTCAGCAATAGAAAAGATGAGGGATGTTACCAACTGCAGCAAGGAGAACAGTAGAGAAGTAAGAGGAAGACTTCCATTTTAACCTCATTGAGGTTAAAACTCTTAGCTAAAAACTTTTCTAGACTGACAGAAATCATGGCCAAAATAATCTAAATACCATGACATCTACGAATTTAAACTACAAACAACAGACTTCTGCTTTTTAACCGTATCTGGTTACCTTATCTTTGGCTGCAGTAAAGTTAATTTTCTTCCAACCACCTTGTATCATGCTTGTATGTTTTGGATTTGTGGTGGAAACAGTGTTGATAGCACACCTGTGCTTTATCTGTTGCTGAGTAACACTAAGAGAGGGCCAAGGCCTTTCCAGTTTCTCAAACTGCCCTGCCAGCAAGTAAGCTGGGGGTGGAAGAAGTTGGGAGGGGATATAACTGGGACAGCTGAATCCAATTGACCAAAGGGATAGTCCCTACCATATGACATCATGCTCAGTATATAAAGCAGGGAGGAAGAAGGAATAAGTGGGAGGACAATATGTTCAGAGTTACAGTGTTTGTATTCCCAAGCCACCATGAATGATGAAGCTCAGTATTCCTAAAGACAGCTGAACATCAGCCTGCTGAGGGTAAGTAATTAATTAATTCCTTGTTTTGCTTTGCTTGTGCACACAGCTTTTGCTTTACCTACTTAACTGTCTTTACCTCAACATGTGAGTTTTCAAACTTTTATCCCTCCAACTATCCCCCATCCCACTAAAGGGGGAAATAATTAAGGAGCCATGTGGTGCTCACCTGCTCAAAGGTGTTAAACCGCAACACCCTTTCACAGAATCTATAAAGCATTTCTCCAAGAGTTCATCCCATTAGATGTGACCATAATGCTTGGGAACACAAGTCTAAGAAAGTTAAGGGAAGAAAACGCAAATAAGGAACAGTGCTGATCTAACCACACATCTCCAGTTTCATGTGGGGACAAGGAAATTCAGTTTTTGAATCTTTTATAATATGTACAACTGGCATAAATTTAATTTATTAAACTAATAACAAAACCCCAGTTTTCTCAAGTCAAAGTAGTCACAGCTTTACTATATGCAAAGAAAGAACTCTCATTCAGTTTAAGTTCATCTAATTAACTTCGTCAACATATTCATCAGGCCAGAGAATGAGCTATAGCATGCTATGTGCTATGATTTACTAAGAAAAAAAATCATATATAGCACATTAATATGCTTTGAAACATATGAATCAGTAAATCTAAAAGTACAGAAACCATATGCCTTAATGCAGTCACTTGCAGCCTAAGAAGTCTATTCTCCTGTGCAAATTTTTAGTATTCATCCTTTGAAGGGGCACAATGGTAGAACTGGCTGTGAGAGATCACTGGAATAGATCAGCTCCAAAAGGTACTTACAATACAAAAATTTCAGTTAACTATAAGAGTAATATTCCAGTCAGTACCTCAGCACAGAGCAGTGTTTATGGCAAGCAAGGTAAGAAAGAAGACAAAAAATGTAACCATGTGTTCAAGTAATGCTGCAACAGATCAAGTTTTCAAAGTAAACTAAGGATTAGGAAAACAGTTTGCATAAAGTACCAAAACCTGTGTTATTGATACATCACACGAGCTTTCTATAAAGACAAACAGTCTTTAAATCATGGGTTTGGCAATACATACATAGTCATATGTCAGCAGGAGTATTTACTAAAAAAAAAAAAAAAAAAAAAAAACCCTTCAAAATATTTTGGCCAGGAGGAAGATCATAATATGGGAGGAAAACCAAAACTAAACTCTGACAGCTGATAGTTAACATAGCAGAAACACAAATTCAACATCAAGTTTTTAAGTATGCAGGAAACACATTTGCTACACGTAACATGGCTAGCAGCGAGGAATGGTAACTTACTAAACTGCTCCAGCCCAACTTTAACTGCCTAAACTTGCCACCCAACAGGCCATCAGTGCGCCAGAGCAGATTGTGTAACAAACCAAAACTTTAACTACCATGTCCTCTCAGTTTAAACTAAACAGTACAACATCCAAAAAACCCACCACAAACCATGGATTCATATTTTAATATTACACATTATTTGTATAAATTATAATAATTATTTTTACTATCCATACACAAACTGCACATCTTAAGCCTTTCAACATAACATTATTGGAGTCTTTCCAGCTTTTATTATGGTTTCTACACCAACACTGAACAAATACAACCATGTTAGACTAAGAGACTACTAGATGTTTTTAAAAGAACTGCGACATAAAACTGTTTTCTTTAACAGAATATAAGGTAAAGAAGTAAACATACACGATTTTAGTAATTTGCTAATCCCCTTAACCAACAGGGCAGTACAGTATTAAAACATTGCTACACTGCAGCTAAAAAGCATACAGCAGACAGCAACTCTTATCACCTCTTGTAGTGCACAGCCTAATCTAAGACTCAACAGCACATCAATAATCCAATTAAATAGTTTTAAGTTTGCACAAGACTTCAACTTTGTTTTATAAAACTACATTTACAAAATGTAAGAACTGAAAAACAGAACATAAACTAGACTAGAATATTTCAGTTGGAAAGGACCTATTCCTTTGCACAGGAATAAGCAGGCAAATGTGGTAACACCATTATCATTTTGCTAGTCTTTGTATACATAATCTTTATCTCTTCAACTAAATAAATGCTTCTTAACTCTTTGCAACTATTATTCCATATTAAAAGAGCAACAAGTTCCAAAACAAAAAAGCTAACAGCTTTTGTAAAGGCTTTAGATCTGAAGAAATTAAGTCTTTCTGGTGTACCAACAATCATATTAACACAAATCTCACATACCTAAGTTTACTTAAAAATAGTTTTCACAAAATCTTTAAAACCTGGCAAGGCAGTAGCATTTCTTCACTAATTTTCAAGTAAATATACTTGAAATAAGCATTGCATTACTGAGTACAAATAAGGGCATAAGGGAAGACTCCATCAGTTTTGAAAAGCCTAAAGACTAATCTAATGTCCAGAGGATGTATAATTAACAATTACAAGTGTGAATGAGTGGCCTACTTTCAAAATTTGCTGTAATCATCCAACAGAAACAATCAACATGAAATAAAGTTTGCTGGCTCTTCTTCAGCCAAAATAGCTAGAAAAAAACCACACATCTAGTCTCTGGTTAATACAAGAAATCCTACATTCCAGTCATCACTGACATTTTCCTGGCCTCAGTCAGGCCACTTCACACACAACATTAGAGTCCACAACACAAACAGAAGCTTTTTTTCTTTGAAGGATCTAAGCTGAAAGGCAACTTTAGCAACAACTAACTGTCATTTTAGAGTGCATTGCCATTGTAATATAACAATTTCAAGTTAGTTCAAATTATTCCGTGAACACTTCCATTACAAAACAGGCCACACTAAAGCCATTACAAATTTATATAGCTATCCATATATGACAAAAAGTCTCAAAGAACAGACTGAGCCTAACTGGTAATTCTGGTAGTGCATAAATAGGTGAGAGAACAGCAAAGGGACTGGCAGTTCAGGGAAACCCCCCAAGATGCACAAGCAATAATAGCAGCAACTCAGATGGATAGGGATGTTTGCCAGGATTAAGCTATACTACAGAAAAAGAAAAAAGAGTGTATTTGAAGACAGCAAAAATGTGAAAATAGAAATACCTTACTTTGCAAATGCAGAGCTTTGGTACAGTTCTAAAACCAGTACACACTTGCAGTTTTGTACACCCAGAACTCAGTATACAAGACAACAATCTAACATGGATTTTCACTTGCCCTCTGAAGAGGCCCTTACTTCCTACTAGTGTTTTACAGACTTTAATGGCCACACTAGACATTATGGGGTTATTTGCAAATATTTCAGTGGCCACAAAGCAGAGACTATAAACTGAGGCATGCTCACAGTAGATTTTTCTTCCAAACCTATCTTGAATTGACAACTAAATTTCCCACTGCAGGTAGTACTGTATCAGATCCTTAACAATGTTATCTGCACGAAGATAACTGCATGTTAAATTGCAGAATTAGATACTTTTTCCTGTCTCCTTTCAAAAGATTATTAGGCTGGCACGAGTGACAAACCCAAGTTTCTTTGCTCCTGCCTCACTGTACACAAAAATCTTTGTGCAACCCCTCACCTTATGCTGTCATAAATGCAATCACAAGGTGAGCCAGATTAGGGATTTAGTCTGGATTACAATAAATCAGTTTTGCCAAGTTAATTTTAACCCAGAGTGAGTCTCTAATCTGTTACTGCAAGACACTGCATAAGTATTATGTCAGCGTGGCAGGGGAAGCAAGCACACCGACTGACCCATCTCCTGTGGAGACCCAGTGTTCACGACACTGCAGCCCGTATCACATGAGGAAATGCAAAGCACTGCTGGTTCTGTTTCAAAGCCAATTACTGCATCCTACTCAACACGTGACATTCATCCCTTCAGATGACAGCCAGCACAAACACCTTGCAAATGTTATACTAATCTTGTGACTTTCAGATAATCTCCACAATGTTTGATTTCTTTCTCTACTCACAAGCATTTTCATACTGCTTGCCAGTTCTTCACAAACATTAAAAGTTAGGCTTGGAATATAAACACTTACTGAGACAGGCATTGGTCATGGCCCATGAAGTGCAGAATATAATTTTGCAGACTTGAAGCAAAAATTCCACATCAACATATTGCAAATAGATTGCACTATCATTATTCACATTATCTTCTTGGAACACAGGAAGAATTTTATTACTGTTTATAAGCCAATTTGTTTAGCTTTTTTTCAGCTACTTCAAGACATTTTTCTAGTCACAAACACTCTTACTGACAATGTTACTGAGACTTCCAATTTTCAATATATATATATAAAAATCAAGTTAAGACTTCTGTCATAAACTATATTATCTTAAGCTCCAATTAATTTACCTGGCACTGTTTTCTACCATAGCAACTAGATGCAGCCCCAGTTACATTTAAAGCATCTCTTTAAAAAATATTTGGAATTTTTATTATTTTTGTAAAAAAGCATTTTTGACCATTGCTGTTTGAGTCTGCCAGGAGGCTGAAGTTTTCAAATGGCAGTATTTTGACACGGATATGCAGAAAGGGTGGAGATCAAAGCAGTATCTTGGCTGCCATCAGTGTGCCACATAAGAGAGTGGGGGAAGTGATAGCAGGAAACTAGATAATTATTAAATATTTCCCCTCTCAGAGGTTAAATACACATTGGCTGTATTCACCAGTATTAACTACCTGTCATTTACTTTCCAAAGCTTAATATAACCTGTTTGCTCTGTACAAAGAGTCTGTCTTCGTTGACTTGACCTCAAAAGCATAAATTAAAAGAAGCATTAATACTTACAGCCACCTAAAGCTAGTATTTTCTACAATTTTAAGTGTAAAGGATATCAGTTGAATCATCCTGAAACCAAAAGATATGGAGAACAGGACTAATTCAAAACTACAGCTTTAAAAAATACAGACTCCTTAGGGCAAAATTCACATAGGTATCTGAGTATTGAGGAGCAATTGTACGGCTGATTTCCTTGCGTTTAGTAGTATCCTTACAATTACCATTTGCAATCCTGGGATTAAACGATACAAAGCTCAAAAGCAGGAAGAGAAGATTTGATGGAAAAAGTAAAGCAGTGGGCTAAAGCTTACACGGAGTAAGAAAACACTTGCAGGTCTTCAGGGGGGTAAGAACTACAGTTTCCCCATCATACACTCTGCAAAGAAGTCAGTAGCTGCAAAGATGTCAAATACCCCTGTTATCAGTTCACGTTTCCAGCAGTTACCATAAGCAAATTGGGGAAGTTATGTTTCTTATGTTAATTGACTCCTAGACACAGCACTTTTGGGGTGAGGGGTGGTGGGGGGTAAGCCCTGCTGTCACGTTCACTAACAAAAACCTGAAGAAGCCAAGCAAGCAACCTCCTCGTGCTTTACAACCGTTTGCAAACTTAAAACAACGGTGACTCAAAGCTCTCCATACGATCCCAGCCTGACGAGCAGCAGAAGCTGAGAACACAGGAAGGTGCCGGTTTCATGTCATCCACATTCTCAGCGACCTCCAGAGGCAAACAATGGGGAGCCCCTCGCACAGACAGACCGGGCACCCCGCCACGGCCTGCAGGCCCGGGAAGGTCCGCCCGCGGGCTGCGGCGTAAGGGTGGCCTCCCCTCTCGTCCCCCGCGGCCCCGCACCGCTCCAGCCCGCAGCCCCCACCCCGCCCGGGAGCAGGGCAGGACGGCATTCCTGGCCAGAGGAGCAACAGGCACCCTGCCGCGGCCCCAGAGCCGGCTGGCAGGGCCGGGAATGGGAGCCCTGAATGGCACCATCCGCCGCGGGAGGAGTGCTCGGGAACCAGGTAGGGCCACACCGCACCCCACAATCCCCCGGCTCCCCTGGGAAGGCGCTGCCTCCCTCCAGATACCGAGGCCGCCTACGCGGCGATGGCAAAGGGGAAAGATGACCTAAAGAAGAGGAGGAAAAATAAGGCAGGGCAGCTAAAGGGAGCCCCAGCACATGGAAAAAGCGCTGAGGTCTCTCGCTCGGGTAACGCCGCCAGCGGGAACCGCGGGTGCCCTGCGCAGCTTGTCTCGGGAGATACCACGGCGTTCAGCCCGTTCTGGCCGGAGCGAGGTATGCCGGGGGGCTCAGCCTGGGCATTCTCCATCCCCTCGGGGGAGCTGGGCCGCACACTGGGGCGGGCACAGGTAACTCTCCCCCGGAGGGCCCCGGGAGAGGGGGCGGCAGCGCCATCTGCGCGGTACCGCCGGCCAAGCGAGCAGCGGGGCCCGGGCGGCACCTGGGCAGCCGCCGGGTTACATCACCGCCCCTTCCCTCCGTCCGTCCCCCGGGGCGCGGCGGCGGCCACATGGCAGCGGGGACACCCGCGCTGCCCGGCACGGGGGCGGGGAAGAGGATGAGGAGGGAGGCTGCCAGGAGGGAGGAAGGTGCACGCGCCGGGCCGCTCCCTGCCGGCGATGGGAGGGGTGGCGGGGGCTGTGCGTCTGGCCCGCGAGGGAGCGCGGCGCGCCTTACCTGCCCGGGTGGCTCCCCAGCTCACGGTCGCTCAGCGCCGCTGTGTAAATCCTCCGGTATCTGTCGGCCAGGGCCTTCCCGGAGAGCAGCAGCTGGTAGCGGCTCCGGCAGCCCAACGGCGGCGCGGGCAGGGCTCCCAGCCCGCCGGCCGAGCCCTCCTCCGGCCCCATGGCCGGAGCGGCGCCGCCGGAGGAGAAGGAGTAGCCGCGTTCGGCCCCGGTGCAGGCGCCGGCGGTTCCCGCAGAGGCGGCGGCGGCTGCGGCGCTGCTCATCCCCCTCCCCGCCCGCCCCCTGCTTGCGGCGGCGCCGCCTCCTGGCGCGGCGCGGACACAGGCGGCTCCTGCTGCCTTCACCGTCGGGGCCCGGCCATGGCGAGGCCGCAGGAGCCGCCGCAGGAGCCGCCCTTCAGGCTGCGCATCCACCCGCGCTGCGGGAACACCCCGCTCTTCCCCTCCTCCAGCGGCGGCTCCAGGCCCCAGCTGCCCGCCGCTCGCCTTCCGCCCCGGGCGCAGCGCCCGCCGCCGCCAACTCCCGGGAAGGACCGTGCACCGCCGGGACCGGAGGGGGGGGGGGGGGCGGGCCGCTCGCTTCCCCCTTCCCGCTACAGGGTGTGTGTGAGGGGGCGGAGGCCGGGGGTGCCGCTTCCCCTCCGGAGTTTGTGCTGGGCGCTGCCGCCGCCCTCTCCCCGCACGGCCGCCCCAGCCACGCCTCCCTCCCGCGGGCAGCGCGGCCGCCGGGCGCATGCGCTGCCCCGCCCGCCCCGCGCGGCCCCCGGGAAATCCGGGATAGGCGGGCGGGAGCACCTGCTGCGCGCGGCTGGGAGCGCGGATCGGCTCTGCGTGTGGCCGGGGGGACAGCCGGGGGGACAGCCGGAGGGACAGCCTCCCACCTCGGGGGCACGCCCGGGTGGGGTCGGGCTTCGGGGGCTCAGAAGACGGGTATTCACAGGGAGCTTCTCCTTCGCCCTGTTGAGGCTGTGTCACAGGATCAGTTAGGTTGGGAAAGACTTCAGACATCGTCGAGTCCAACCTATGTCCGAACCATCACCTTGTCAACTACGCGATGGCACTAAGTGCCTTGTCCAGTCTTTCCCTACACATCTCCGGCGACGGTGACTCCACCACCCACCCCGGGCAGTCCATTCCAATGTCTTGCTCTTTCTGTGAGCAAATTCCCTCTAATGTCCAACCTAAACCTCCCTTGGCGCAGCTTAAGAGTCTTGTTCTGTCCCTAGTGCCCAGAAGAGGCTGAACCCCACCTGGCTTCAACCTCCTTTCAGGCGTTTGTAGAGAGTGTCTGTTCATTGTATTTTATTGAGGTCTACAATGCCACACACCTTGTTTCTGTGCTATGTAATGCTACATAGGAAGGGTCTTTTCCCAAGAGCAATATCTTCTCTGACTTAAAAGCAGAGTCCGCTACATCGAGTTGCCACACTAGGCAAAATTTTCCTTAAGTTGCCTTCGCTATCTCCAGGACAACTTACCTGCTTTTACAGGATAAGGGAGGCATGGCAGCAGGCACTTTCTTATCTTCACGTCACTTACATTATTGCTTTTTATCTGTTGGAGTTGTAGCCCTGCAGTTTTGCCACACTTTCTACTTCTTTATACAGCTGAAAACTTTAAGAGTACAGGCCAGAATATGTATAATAAATAATGATGAAAAAATAAGTTTAAAAAGTCTTCATGCCAAATGTGGCTTGGATTGCAGTCTGCAGAAAGCTGTTGTCCAAAGAAGGTATTGTGCAGTCACATTTTCTTCTTTTTAATTCTGCCTTCCAAAAAAGGCCCTAAATAAACCCTGGAATTCCCCTGGCTGGAACTACAGATAAATATTTTTGCAAACAATTTCTGCATAACCATAGAATCACAGAATACCTGAAATGGACCCACAAGGATCATCAAGCCTTTTGGCCTGCTCAGGACAACCAGAATCATACCATGTGCCTGAAAGCAAATATCAGAGAACTATGCAATTGTCATTTCTGTTAAGCTTGCGTGTCGCCCACCAATGCTTAATCTTTCAAGCTAAATTTCAGGTACTTTTTTTAATAGAGAACTAGGGATGTTGAAATAAGTAAATTCATACAGGTTTTCACAAAGGTAACTGTTCAGGTAGCAGAAAGCCAGAGTAGTGCCACCATGGAAGGAAAAGCTACTTTCTGATGCATTTGTAGACACTAGAGACCATTCAAGAAATATTTAAAGCATTAACTACATAAAAACTTTCAATTAAAACTCTTATACTGTAGTGGGTGGGAGGAAAAAAATGAAAATAAAAAGAAAATAGTAATCCAGCAATGATTAAAAGGAGCCATGAGAAAACAAGTACTATGTCTCATGGTATTAACCACCACCAAAGCACATTCCCTATGACAATCAGAGTAATATGTCTTTCTACCTCCTCTTCTAGGAATTACCTAGAATCATTTCTATAGGGAAGATGCATAAAAACAAAGAAACAAAAACCAAATAAACAAGAAAACAAATGCACCCCAAATAAACAAACAAACACACAGAAAAAACAATCAAGAAAAAATCAAACCCAGCAAATCCACCCCCTGTTAGCTCCTTTTTGTGTTTTCTTGTAAGCTGTTATTTTATATCAAAATAGTAATTTTTCCTGCACCAAACACATGCTGCCTGACAAAAGGGTTATTGTCTGGTGTAACATTGTGTACCTCATCTCAAAATTATTCTTCTTCACTTCTGCCACTGTACCCATCTTATTTCATGGACAATGAAAGCTAAGTGCTGGCAAACTTTTATGAAAGTGATGCAATTTATTGCAATTCTTGCATATTGCTGCAAACTCTAGAATTTGTCTGGGCTTGTGTTGTAGAGAGCCATTGTCTTGGGGTGACTTTATGATGTGTATCCCCTATCACTGCTCCATGCCTAGAAATTGCTTTTGTGCCTTTCTGTGCCTTTAAACTGAGCCTGAGAGGGGGAGAGAGGCAAAAAAATGAAAAAAACTTTTCAAAGGAATCATTCAAGGACATAGACACACTCCTCTGCTTCTGCAGCAGCAGGCACGGAGGTAGCACCTTGCTTGCTTTTCAGCCAGCTTTCAGCTCCTTTTCTCCACAGGGAGACAGAGAGTTGAACTTTGTTTTCCTGGGACTTCGCTTTTTCCCTTCTTCTCTTCTGGACTGTTTCAACATGAGGTGGGCCCACGACCCAGCTCTGAGGAGGAGGAGAGAGATCACACCTACAGAAGGACTCTGAAATTTTCCCAGGTTTCCCTCCACAGCGGGAGGTTTTATTATTTAGCATTTTTATCCTTTCCCTGTGTGTTGGTTAAATATTTTTTTTAAAATCTCTTTCACTTTCCTCCGAGGAAAATGTCTTTTTTCCTGAACTTGGTGGGGGAGGGGTGGTTGTAACCAGCCTTCTATGAGAGGATATTTTCTTCCAAATTTGTCCAAACTGGCCCAGCCACACATAGTGTTCTGAGCATTATTTTAAAGCTGCAGCTGCTGCTCCACATCTGTTTTTATCTCAAGTGTTTTTGAGTTTGGGTGAATCTTGCAAGGTGTCCGGAGTGCAGAGTTTGGCTTCCATATTATTCAGTCGATGACGAACAATAGAGTTTGACAACGTAGGACTTGCCAAGCCAAGATGACACTGTAACTTCTAATCCACCTCCAGCCCCTCTTCACTCCAAACACAAAGCAGTGTCCATCTTGTGAACTGTTAATGGCACCAAGTGGGAACTGGGTATTCAGTCCTCATTCACAGCCGTATTTTCACTTCTTACTGTGTCCTCCCAGGAAGCTACCTTTTCTTTTTCCTCTATGTATGTATGTATGCATGTATTTATTTATTTATTTACTTGGGCTGTGGGACTCTTGTTTCAAATTCTGACACTAATTCTGAGCAACAATATCACTACTGTGCCTTGTAGAGAACATTCAGGAGTACATATTTCATCTGGGCCAACCTTGTGCTAGATCTGATATTGACAGTACTCCTGTAGTTAGCATAAGGCTTATTCTGCAGTTCTGGGATAAAATCATTACCAGTTCAAATCTATTTACTTGCTTGTTAGTTGGTGGTGTTTTCTGTTGTTTGTTTCTTTTATTTTTTCAGGGCTGTTGTAGTTTTGGACACTGTTTGCACCAGATTAGCCCTTTGCATTCTGTGGCTACAGAGGTCTAGCAGTACATGTTTGAAAAATGGATTTATTATACCATCAGAACAAACTCAATGAACTGAACAAAGCTACTTTGTGCAGAATATGTCTTCTCACAACACCCAGATCTTTTCCTGTTTGCAAACATCTTCCTCCTGATACAGAAAGAAGTGCTTTGTCCATCAGCCTCTCCCTTTAAGGTGGGGCTTTCATCAGTTGTATTCATTCACTTGGCACCTTCATAAATAGGTTTTAGCAGAACAAATTGTTCATATGTCATCCAGAAAAAGAATCTGACAGTCTATCTTGTTCACTGTCATGGCTCACATGGACCAGCATTGTAGAAACGTGAGTTTCAAAACAGCAGAACTAGAATTTCTACCTGGTAATTTCTGTATCTTGCATGACAGAATGCAAAGTAGAAAGTTCCATGATTTCATAACCTAACCCTTATACTATTTGATTATATTTCCAGGCCTTCTTTTTTTAAGCTTTCAAAATACTATACAAACCAACACAGTAATTTCTTCACAAGCAAGCAGTGAATCTGGAGTAAAAACAACTTTAAAATACACAAACTAGACATTTTACATATTGCATTGAAGCCAGGAAGTTATGAACCATAGAATTCAGCACTTCTGCAGTAAAACTTGCAACTTACTGCAGTCAAATGATGTTAGAGTTGTTTGCCTGAAGCAACTAGCTCTTATGAACACATTTTCTCCACAAATAGGACTTAAATCCTTAATAATGGCAAAAAATAATAATCTTTTGGTCATTAAGTTTATGTCAATCTCATGCTGTGAGGCTGTTAACATGATTAATTAAAAGGGCCATTTTTCACCATAGTTCCAGCAAAGTTGGCATCTATTTTGGCATTATTACTCTGGAATGTAAATCTATCGTTATTTAAGTTGTCAGCATTTATTTTGAGACTTCATTAGTTTTGGGGACACACATACACATAAAAGCAGCAAAACCACAAAACTTCACAGCACAATTCTTGTCCTGTGCCTTTCTATTATAAGGAGCTCTCTAATGATAGAAAGCATAGGACAGGCACTATACTATCTCCATATTGGAGACAAGGCCATCTTCTCCATGCTACAATGGAGGTGCTTATTCCTCCCTATCCAATTGTTTTCCAGGTCAAATAGTGGTGCTAACTTATTCTTACACAGGTTTAGTTTTGGTATTCAGAAAAAATGAAGGAAAACAAAACTCAGATATTAAAAAAAATTTTTTGAAATGCCGCTCACCAAATTTATTTGCTTTGTCATGGTTATTTTCAAGTCTAGTTTTTCCTTTCTAAATTGTAGACCTGCTAAAGGAAAGCAATCAAACAAACAAAACCCACTTCATTTTTTATGCCAGCTATCACAAATACCAGAGTTTGATGGTCAAAAGGTAACTCTTTGCATCACTTTCGTCTTTATACTATTTATTGTGCTAATGTTTAGACTTTAATTCCACTTTTGATAAACCCTGTTGTCTTTTCATTTAAATGCTTTCTTTAAAATTTGTTTAGTATACACAAAAAAGAATTGTGCAAAGTAAAAGCTTACAGTTTAATGCTGAACCATATATAAGCTCTTCAGTTCAGATAATTATTTCTTTTAGGTGAGGAGATCAACAAAGAAAACCCAGCAACTTATTTCTGCCATGGTAATATGACTGGCATTAGACTAAATAAAAGTAGGTACACATTGAAGTAAAACAGAGTATTAATGAGTAACTTTTTCCTTTCAAAATGGCATGAATTATTATTTAACAGTATTCCACTAGATTTCCTCTGTACACAAAAATTCAAATTTTACATATATATATATATATATATACACACATATATATCACATATATATAAATGTCTAAGCAAGCTATGCACTATATGAAGAAAACACAGTTGAAGAAATATTACCAGGACATAATCTTCAATCATCCTGAAAAGCAAGGAAATTTATGCAGAACTTTTTAGCTAACAGCACTGAAGTGGGTGAATGAAGTGGTAAAAACTCAAAAAACAAACAAAAAAAAGTGTTAGAAACTGCATTAGAAACCCACAAAAATACATATTAGTAATGCTTTATAATATTTTATTGCTTTGAAAATATGATATAGGTTAAAAAGAAGAGCTAGTTTGGCTTGACATTCACATCTATGTATGTCAGAAAGCTTTGAAACTAGACCCTGGGCTGAAACGGGACCAAACCTTGGAAATTTCAAGTCCTCTTCAATATAATATATGGAATAATGTTTACTGGATGGTCACATAGAACAAAGAAACAAAGACTAGGATGTAAAGCCATTGAAAAGTCCTACCATAGAAACACAGGACTGGAAAAATCCACTTGGATCATCAAGACCAGTCTTCTACCAGAAATGATGCAGTGTACATGAGAAACTATAAATCCTGTATCCTTTACAAGGCAAGGAACACCTGAACTCTATTGAAAACTAAATTAGCTTGTCAGGGAAAAAAACAACCCTAGTAGTTCAAACTTGTTAATCTGCAAGCAATAATCTTGGGTATCCCCAAACCAAAAATCAAATCAGATTATATTACTTTTTTCCATTTCCTTATTTCCACACAAGACTGAAATCACTTTATTGAGACTTCTCAAATGGGTAAAGCAGGTCAATTTTAAATTCAAATTCCAGACTCAGAGCAGAATGACAGGGGTATATTTAGAACAATCGCATTGTCGGTGAAAGCTTTGGAAGTCTAGCTAGGAAACTGAGGGGATGGTGCTGTGATCACAGGGAAAAAAAAAACAGTCTAGGATGCAACTGCTTAAAACCTCACAGTTATCCATGGACATATTTTTAGTAACTGTAAATCACTTAAAACAGTTTTCTTGAGCAACTGTAAATTACATTCATACCTTTCAGGCTCTGTGTTGTTTATTAAAAGCAGAGTCCCAGAGTTCAGTTAAATTAATAACTCAGTGAACTTTCTCAGCTCTTAAGTTCAAACACTCAGAAACTTTCTACACATGAATCATCACATTGCATTTACTGAACTCTGAGGTGTGTGCGTGTGCCTGTTGCTGCACTAGCCGTGTCATTCCCTGTTGTCGCTGTTGTACCGAGAACCGGTGAGAAATGACACAATCCAAATCCAGGGAGAAATGGAATTATTTTATTAATTACAAGCTCAGTTATATACCTTTGTACGTAAGGGTGGCAGGAGGTGATTGGTTCTTTGACCAGCCACCCTTTTGAAGGATTGGCTGAGGTTCTCTTAACACCCATTCAAACTATTTTTCCAACACAAGACTGGAAAACAAACTGCAGGTGCAGAGATAGAGAATTAGTTTACCAAACAGTCTTTTACTGTTTTTCAGCTATGCTGAATGAGAAAGGAAAACTTAACAGAATTGTGCAGCAGTTGGAAAATTCCTCCCTCTAGCTTTTTAGCGTCCACACTCTGGCATTTCTTTTTCCTGTAATCTTATAATCACTAAGGACTACTACATTAGTCACTTAACAGGTAATTTTCTTACAAATATATATCAGTAAGGCAGCCAAAAGGAACTTTCCATTTCAACTGCTCCCGAGAACAAGCACTGTTCCCAATATTTCTAGGAGCTTATATTAAACAGTTAGACCAAGAGGCAAGCACCCAACACACAGTTTATTATTCTACTTACATTCTAAGGTTTTTAGATTTTCAAAGCACTTGGACAAAGCGTACTTGGCCACTATTTGTGGGAGAGTCTATGTCTCTACTGTGCTGGACTCTGTAAGTTAACTGTGCTGGGCTCTGCATCCAAAAGTATGGATATTGCTAGTTCTGCTATGATGTACTGAAGTTCATCATACAGTTTAGTAGCATGTTTATAGTACATTGGGAATTGGGCCTTTGTCCTGGACACTTGTGACTGACCTGATAAGACTAGGAAAGGATCCCACTTGAATGGCTTCCTCACTTGTTTCTCTACCTTAGGCTCTTATTTCCACCTAAAGATAGAAAAATCAAGAAACTTACCAAAAGAGGGGTAAAAAATCAAAGAAAAACCTGAAATTCTTTCAAATGGGTAAAAATCCCAATGAATAAATGGTAGTACAGTAAACAGAGCTATGACAAACAAGAAAAAGTAAGCCACACCAGAGTACAGTGGCACAACGTCCTGGTTTCAGCTGGGATAGAGTTAGTGGTTTTCTTGGTAGCTGGTACAGTGCTATTTTGAATTCAGTATGAGAATTATGTTGATAGCACACTAATGTTTGAGTTGCTGATCGGTGTTTACCCCAAGTCAAGGACATTTCAGTGTCCAATGACCAGGTGCACAAGAAGCTGGGAGGAGCATAGTCAGGACAGTTGACCCAAACTGTCCAAAGGGGGTATTCCATACTCAGAGTAGCATGCTCATGAACTGGGGGAGCTGGAAGGAGCTGCTGATCACTGCTCAAGGATAGGCTGGGCACCAGTCAGCAAATGGTGAGCAATTGTATTGCACTTCACCTCTTTCTCTTGGGATTTATTCCTCTCTGTCTCCTTTTCATTACTGTCATTATTATTGTTGTTACTACTACTACTACTATTATTATTATTATTGTTGTTGTTGTTTTTGTTGTTGTTTCGATTATTAAACAGATATTATCTCAATGCACGAGTTTTACTGTTTTTCCTTCTTTCTCCTCCTTAGCAGGGCAGGGCAGGGCAGGGCAGGGCAGGGAGGTGAGCTAGGGTTAGGCCATGGCATATATATACACTCAAAAAAAAGTCTACATCCATCAACATTTCTCACTTATTACTCAAATGCCACTGACCCACTTACATAAAGTTATTTTCTTGGAGTTACTTGCATTACCTTGAAGCAGCCAGACACTTTTCATTCCATTAACACTTGAGACAGGTGTTAGGAAAATCCACAGGACACGTTTTTTAAAACTAACTGATCATAGAGGTGAGCCACATCAAGAAGTCTAAAACTTGCAACTCCAGATTCAAAGATTACTTTTATTTTTTTCCCCTAGAACTGTCCTGATACTTAAAGATCTTTTAAAAGATGAGAACTAGAGTACTAAATTCGTGCTGTTATGAGGTACCAAGAGAATGACAACAATAATTACTCTGTAATTATTTAAATGTCACTCCTTAGGTAACAGAGAGGACTGAAGAGCTAGAGAAGCAAACATGAAATAGCATTAGTTATGCTCTTACACACAAAAATAGGTCTCATTAAATAAATCTTCCTTCTCTCTTTGACAGAAATACAGGTATAGGTTTCTAGGTTAGTACTGCTCAATGTTCCAACTCAGGCATCAACCCCACACAGAACACAAAATAAACAGGTTATTGACCAGATGATGAGCAAGTACTTTTTGAGATCTATCAGTATATGTACTTTATCCATATTAACCAAATTTACTGCTTCTTCTGCAATTGACAAGTTTCCTATTCCTTCTACACTACAGAGTAACTGAAAACTTAGTGTTGTGCAAGGAAAAACAAACACCAAAATAACTCAAAAGACAACACAAAGCTACGTTTTAATTTTCACAATCAAGTGACTCAATATTCACCAGTAGAATATGCTTAATATTCATATGCTTTCAAATAGCAACATTAAGAAAAACAATAATTACCTGTTATGCTTTTTTTCTTTTTTTTGTTTTTTTTTGAGAGAAACAAGGCCACTAAAGTGGCATAGCTGTGTCAGCTTCCAACTCTGCACCAGTACTGCTATTAAACACACAGGTGTTATTTTACAAACTCAAAAAAAGCTCCATTCAATTCATTCAGTTGCCAAGCAGACAAAAGCCTCCTGCTAGCCTTCAGTTCACACCCCACCTCTCACCTTTCTTTCCTTCATCTTCTCACCCCCAATAACATCGTTCTCTCTGAGCGTGGAGAGTGTCTTTGAGATGGGACTGCCTTAAGCTGGAAATCGTACGCCTTAGCACATTCACAGCTGTGTACTACTATTTCTCAAAGTGAAGTGGGCTAATTTCCTAAGTCTCTAACATCAAAGCACAGTGTTATCAAAAAGGGCTAAATGTAATCCTTGATTGCAGAATGGAGAAGTGAGGAAGGGGAGAAGTGATTCTATCTTGTTACATCACATTTTTTCACTATTCCTCCTGCCATTGCATTGAGTAGAAGTACTCCTAAATGGGTCTAAATTGCCATAAAAGAGTTTGCATAGAAACACCCTACAGGTTGCAGTACAAAGGTGCTTTGCTGGAACAAGGATTACACCTGACCCTATCCACTGTCCATGCCCCAAGGCCAGTGAAGAAATGCGGGTTCCTATAATATTGTTTATTTGTCAGAATATCAAAACTACTATTCATGTATATATTTTGTATGTTTCATGAAAATATTAAAGAAGTATTTAGAAACAAATCATCAGGAAGCATTGACATGGGCATGTCTAAGTTCTGGTCACAAAATTTAAGGTTTTAAAAGTAGCAACTTTCAAAGTAGCAACAGCATGAACTACATTATAACACTTGTGATAGTGCAGTAGGAATCAAATATTTTATGGAAGGAGTCTTCCCCAAATTGCATTCTCGTTGTATAAATTTAATGCCAGGCTAATATTTTGCCTTGTAGAAATCATTAGACATCAGGTTAAGGAGCAGCTGTGCTTCTCAAGTAGAGACTTATTTCTTTGGATTACATCTATATCTATTTACACATCTGATATTTTTATAGTTTACAGAGCAAAAAACTAGAATTAATATTACAACTTTTTATTTTATTATTGACTGACTAGTGAGTACTTATAGAGCAGGTGTGTTCTTATTCAGTGAGTACTTATAGAGCAGGTGTATTCTTATTCAATTTGTTTAATTTTGAATGTTCTCCTTTTTTAAATACAGGTATAACACATTTACTAACTAAAAAAAACCAAAACACCACCCAAGGAATGGATATACAAGAATGATATTCAGTGAGGCTTTACACAGAAATGAATCATCAGCTTTGTGAATTCTGTATTTGTATAAATCCACATAGGTACAGGCATTTGGAGCAACATACAAAAGAAGTAGTCACATGTGGGTCTACTACTTGACTTCTTTCTTCCAGAGTCACTTTACAGGTGTTGTGAGACTAGGACTGCTTGCAGTGTAGTGCTCAGAAACAATCTAGAAGCACCATGTGTAACTGTTGAATTTAGGACAACCTGACAACCTTCTTAAAACCTCACTCCACTCCAAACAGCTGTTGGAATAATGACTTTAAAGAAATGAAGTGTAATATAGATTTAGTTCGTTACATTTGGATGACAGTTTCAATAATTTGCTGCTCACAACAGTTATACCCTGGAATGATGACCTATAACCCCTTCTTTAGAGTAGTCATTCTTGTTATAAAAAGGGAATTTTTACTTAATTATAGTCATTTAAAGATTAGGCATCTCAGAATAATCTGCCTTAAAATCTAACAAAGTACATGTCTCAGTCTATCACAAGCAGCTAGTAATCAATATCCTTCAGGCAAGATTCCCTAATTTTAACCACCTATGTGTGTATTAGCTGTGTTGCCTACACTAGACAAGCTCTTTCCACTGTAAATGAAAAGACATGAGTACCTCCAGATAGCAATTCAGCCTGCTTGTTTTTATGGTGGATAGAATTGCCCTCCAGATGTGCCCACAATATTTTAATTAGTACTTGAAACAGATAAATAGCACATAAAAGCTTTAGACATCTCTTAATCAGGCTGTTATGGTGTGTTTTCCAGTTCCTTTACTCATCTTTTGCAATGCAAAGCAGCAAAATAAGAAAGCAGGTGTGCCTTATGGTGCAGGTCCTTCTAGAATGTGTTAGAAGGCCATTTGCTTTGATTACAGGTGAGCAGTGAATGCAATTTTCCTTTGACTATAGCTCTGTTCTGTTGTATGAGCAAGTAAAATCAAAATTTATTAATCCTCTTTAGCCCCTAAACTCTTATTCTATTTTTACCAAAGGTCTTCCAGCAAGCCTTACTAATGTCATTCCTTAACCTTGACAATGAAAAAAGTTATTTTTCAGAGTTCAAGAGTGAAAAAAGTTATTTTTCAGAGTTCAAGAGTTTTGCTAATCAGTTACTGTGATTTTGTTTTCCACGCCAGGTCGCCTTTAGTTAAAGCTATATCCCACTGTAGTCTTGAGACCTTAATTATTAGAATGCTCCTGGCTACAACTTAAAAGAGGTATGGTTTGGGTTTTGGTTTTTTTGTTGTTGTTGTTGTTGCTATTTTGGTTTGTGATTCTTGGGGGGTTGCTTTGGTTTTGTTTTTTTTTTTTTTTTTCTTTTTTTAGTTTAGGAACTGCTTTTGACTGGTGCTCTAAGGTGCTGTGTCAGCTGATCCCTTAACTTGTCCCAGTTTTAGGAAGGTTTGCAACAAGTTTTTCTTTGCTTCTAAAATTTATAATTTTGTTTTTTGCTAGATCTGTTTTGCCTCATGAATTTCTGGAGTTTTACTTCTGCTGTGTTCTGAGTTAAATAGAAAAGTTGGTATTTCATTTATTGTCATCTGAATCTGAACCTCAGTTATCACATTTATAGGAGGCTGTAGGCCAAATAGTCCCATCCAAGTTTTAGACATATACATAGATAAGGTGAGCACTCTCACGAAGTCAATTTTTCCCTAATATAAAAGAACAGTGTAGGAATAGCTCTTAAAAATTCAAAGCCTTCTGAATTTTTTTTTTTTTTTTTAATTAGCAGCATTTCTGTATAAAATTTATGCTGAAACTGCCAGGGCTATACATCTTTGCAGAAGTGAAATGAGTGAAAATTTAGGTTTAAGAAGTTTGCTTTATTTGAATAAAATTAATGCCTTTGAATTAGGGGCATTCTGATAAATAAAAGTTGGTTCTCTAGCAGAAGAGCACTAGTTGTTATTTAAAAATCTTACTCAGTGTCTAGTAAGAAAAGGAAAGCAATATCTTTATGAAATTGGAATGTCTTGGATGCTTAGTGATTTGCATTTGAAAGCAGACAAGTTCAAAATTAATTATATTAGTAACTTAGCTATGGTGACTTGGTGATAAAAGCTAATATAAATTCAGTTTAAATGAGTATAGCTAATAGCAGATAATCTAATGTTTTAAATATGCTGTAGAAATTAGTATGTTTGGTTGTTTAAGAAGTCTAAAAGATATGAAAAATGAAGAAACATATTTCTCTTAAGAAATATATTTCCCCATAATTTGTTTACTAACATAAGCTATGCTTTCTACCAGGGCATTTTAGAGGTCAACAGACAACCAGGCTGGAGCTTTGGTCCAAGAAATTAAATAAATTTAAGATTGCTATTTTGATTTCTACTGAATAAAACCTATCCTATCCTCTAATAATCCTAAAGTGAGTAATCCAGACTGAATGCAGCAATGAAACAAATGTTGACTGAGTCATGGCAGGTCAGTGTCTGAACTGACAGCCAAAATTTTAAAGCTTTAAACATTGTTCCTGGAAAGAAGTGGATCAGCCATCACTACACTTTGGGAATGAAACCTCATCAGAAAAACAAATTTCTATGCTTTATTTTCTTACTGACTTCCTTTCTGCAATACTAATAAAACATAGGGCCATCTAAACTGTGGAATGTGGGAGAATGTCCCAATATCTGGGTCCAGCTACAAACTCCAGCTGCATTCCAGCTTCATATCAGATAGCAAACCTTCATCCCTTTCCCCTTCTTGTTTACAAAAGCATAGGGAACAGAAGGTGACTTATTTGTGTATCAACCACGGAGACAGTGCTCACAAATTCTGACATGCAGGAACTTTTTTAGAAACTATGAAAACATACCTTGCAATTTATCAGGCAATTACAAGAACTGAAGGCATGCCATAAGAAATAATGATTAAGAACAGACAGAGAAATGGATTGGTAAAATATTAACACTAGCAAATTAAAGAGAGAGCAGCCAGTCAGTCTCATAAAACTAACCAAAGAACTACAGTTGCAAACTTGATTAACTCATCTGCTTTGGGCAAAACTGAAAACAAATATGTTTTTTAAAAAAGTTGACGCCCTAATTAACATGCTTCTTTTAAGATTGGTGGTGATAACAAGAATGGAAAACTCTTAGGACTACTGAACTTGAAACTGTGCTTCAACTGATTATTTGGTTTACTTATGTGGAAGAAATAGAGATATTTCTGCTTTTCCCAACTCTTCTTTCTGCTCTGCAGATTGCAGTTCATTCTGTGAGAGTCAGCAGTATTTTAACCAGCCAGTGGGTTGAAACATTTTAGAGTCCAATTTTTTCCAAACTAGTTTTAGGCAAGTAACCAAAGATCCAGTATTGGGAATGTACTTGCTTTGACTCTTAGCTTTCAATGGGTGCCTCCGATGCTAGGTGGGCTAGCCTTTCCCATCTGGAGATGCTATGGAGAGTCTTCTCTCTTCTTCTATGTCTTTAAGCGGAAGCTATGATGGCATAAATTGCAAGTCTGGTGAAGACACAGAAAATTCATAGACTTTTTATTATGTCATTCAAGCTACAGAACTATATTTATGAAAATGTTTTCCAAGTTTCAGCACTAGCAAGATGAAATCTTAGTCTGATAAGAGGGGGCCTTTCAATTAGTATCACAACAAAAATCATCTTGGTGGAATATTTCCCATGAATGAAGTCTTTTTCCTGTCTTTCCAATCAGAGGTTGAGTTGATGAGGAAATCTGCATGATGAATCTGTTCTTCAAAACCAGTGATATACATGGGGAATTACAGCTTAAACACACATGAAGTTGCACTTCTTGCAACTGTATCCAGCTTTGCACACCTTATACCTATATCTATATCTACATCTATATCTATATATCTGTAGCTATAGCTATAGCTATCTATACACTTTTATAAATATCACTTTATATAAAATTATTCAGCTACGTCACTACAAAGTCTTGTCATCTGGACTGTGTAGTCCCATATAGAGATGTAAAGACCAGATTCCTGTCAGCACCACTTTTTGTGACTGTTGCTCCACTTGGAGGGGAGAGGATGAGTTAATCTAACTATGCCCCCTCTGTGAGAAGCATGAGAGGAAACAGCAAAATCATAAAACCATGAATGTTTTTGGCTCCACATATTCTCCTCTATTCTGTTCTTAACATATTCTCCAGGATTTTGTTATGTTTTCAGCTTTAATGTTAATTTAAATGTTTTAAGTGATAACTTGAGGTGTTACTGGCTCAAGATCTGACTGGACACAATCCCTTTCAGCAAAAGTACAGAAAGAACTGACAGCCTTTGCTAGGAGTGAGCGATCTCATGGCAGAAGGGCAGAGTTGTTGCCCAAACATAACTGACAAGCATCATTTGAGATGCCTTAGAGAATTAAGGATGTCTTTGATATCCTCTACAGAGGACCTGCAGGTATGACACAAGTCCTGTGAGAGACCTGCACCTTTGGCGCCCTTGTAGCGGTCACTGAATCAGACCCTTGTTGACCACTGAAACAAACTGTTCCAGATGGATCTCAAGTCAGTGGACATGGCAGAATCCTGTCATAAACAATCTCTGGAAATTCTTTCCAGAGCCAACAAATCATTCAGCACACATCAGAGATAGGGAAGCTGAAGTATGGCTGAGTGGCTGGCATTGAGATAACTACACTTCAGGTGAGTCTTGCTGCAGCTCTTACCTGAAAGATGATGAAAGACTGTGAGATAAGATGACTTAATATTGTGAGTGGATCTATGTACCTTATTTTGTGCAGGTTGATCCATAGTTGAGAGAAAACTGCAATTTGCCAATAAGGTCTCAGAACAGACTGCTTTAATGGATTTGGGTTAGTTAAAAATGGAAAAATTAGACTAATTGTATACTAAAGATGTCAGGACAGTCCATTGTGGGGAATTCCTTTGTCTAGTCAAGTTTAACACAGATTTTCTGAGACTGCTGGGTCTGTGTGAAACTAGTCACCTCAGTACCGTGCATGATGGGATTTAATAGTCCAAAAGCAGTTTACTCAAGATCTTTATTCCATTTAGTGGGCTGAAAATGTCAATCTGGTAATTTTACCACAGCCCAAATTGTGCAACAATTGTCCAGGAATGCAAAGAAGAGGAAACCCCTGACTTCTCACTCCATATCCCCACAAAACCTAAGGCTGAATTTGGTCATGTGGATGTGTGTGCTATGTCTACTTTGCCTGCTGAGTCAGGAAGCTCAGTGCAAACCATGCATCTTGCAACTGCTGCAAGCCAACCCCTCCTGGCTTGGCTTATCTGCATTGCTCTTTAACCCAGACAAACAGCGTGGAGCTCAGCTCAAGGATAAAGTGCAAATTATCCCTCTGGACTTTTTTAATCTATCCATATCTTAAGGGACATCCTGCTAAAAGACTTGAAAAGTACACATCTAAGCTCTTAGTAAAATAATTAATATTGCTTACATACTTGTTACTTCTTTGACTGACTTTGATGGTTTCAGGAAAGTAATAAAAAATGAAGAACCTTTGAAAAGCTATTCTGTCCACAGCTACACAGAGCTTTCCAAAGGAGTTTCTCTTATTGGCAGTCACTTCAGAGATAGGAACAGCACATGTTATCCCAGAAGGTTAATGGAGAAGGGCACCTGATCTATTTGTGAATCAGAGGCTGTTCCCAAGGGAGAATACTTGCTGAAGGGGTGTTTAGATATTAAGTGTGAACAAAATTGGTAAAATATTTTTACTGAAGATGTAAACTCTTGTCCAAGATAACCACTCTCTTTCCTGAAATTACCAAGCGCAATTAGGACATTAATGACCAGATTAATAGGCAGTATTAGGAAGGCTCCTGGAAGCATACCAAGCATTGGATGTGCAATTGCTCATTCAGTTAGAGAGAGCTGTCAGACTGTGTGGGCATTTCAAACAGGAGTGCTTTGGGCTCTATGTGTAACATTAAGAGCAAAGAGACTATAGAAAACTACTAAAAATAGTGTTGTTTTGCAATGTTCTTATTCTGAGTGTCCCACTTGGAAGGCAGAAGTAACACCAGATAGCTGGAAGCCAGCTGGGAGCAAACAGTGATTTCTTCATAAGAACAAAAATGAGAAACAACAGGGAGGCTGATGTCAATGTCTGTGAATTGAAAGTTACACCTTTCGGGTCCAGTCATTGCGATTTAGTTCAGCCTCAGGTTGTTCAGAACCTGAACCTAAACTTAGGTATTTAATTTAAAGGGTATGTGAAGATTATGGGTTGAAGCATGGTAGGTAGGTTTTCTTTCTGTAGTGAGGAGTCAGATGTTGACTCTGTACTTCTGATTTGGTGTAAACTTCAGAAATCAAATAACATTTCAAGATAATTTATAAGTTAATAGGTTGTTATAATTTTGTTAGAAGTCTGTCCTATAATAAAAAGGACACTAGAAATGTCCTACAAGTTTCCTTTTTTCATTAGGAGATGAACTTATTTAGGACAAGTTTTCAGGGTGGTAGGTTCCTTGGAGTTTGTCCTTTTCCCATTTCCCTTTGGGGTTCATTAATTCACTGCTGCTGAATGTATCTTCCTTGTGCTGGATTCCTGGGTAGTATCTCCAAGAAGGACAAATAAACAGCCATTGTCAATTTTTTTATTTTTAAGAACAGATTTTTTTTTTTTTTTTGTATTTCTCTACAGCTTTGTTTCCTGACAGAGCTGTCAGGTAGATTTCATGTTCTGTTATGCCAACTATATTTTTTTCTTGTGAAAGTGATATCCCTTAGCCATAGAAAAATCTCTGCTTCTGCTCTTAAAAGATGACTGGGAAGAGATTGTTATGCTAAAAATTGCATTAGATTTAAAACTAGTGAATATGATGGTATAAATTTTGTGGGAAGTTCAGGGTAGTTCACATTGGCTCATTATTCAGTTGCTTTTCAGAATAAATCTAATTAAATTTTTATGTTACCTTGAGAATAAATCAAATGCAAATCAGAATGTTTTTAAGGTGAAATGAGCCTAGGTGAATATAGGTTTCAGTGTAATTTTAATTTGCTATGTTTGAACACACATCTGCCAGTTATCTTTCCTGTTACAGACTTTAGGGAAGTATTTGCTTTGGAAAGACACATTCAGCCACCATCTGGAAGCAAGCTGTGAGAAAGTATCTTCTCCACAAAAAAATAATAATTAGGAAACAGGAGGTCAACTGATTCCAAAAACCACATCAAGAACTCTCACTCAAATAGAAAAGAAAGGCAAGTGAAAATTTTGCATGAGAGAAGACTGCAGAATGAGATGTAGAGGTGTTTGTCCAGCATGATGGGTTTTAACCCATGACACACAGACTTCTGGGGACTGTAAATTTCTTCTTAATAATAAAACCCCCTAGGTAATTTAGAAATGCAGGATGATTATTTCCCAGTGTGTTTACATTGTTCTATATGGTACTGAAAAATGGCTAAGCTTCCAAAAGTAGAAAAAGGTTGAAAATGACATCTCTAGTACATTAGCTCACCATTGTGGGAACATTTGAACTGATCCTGTCTTTGGAGTAGCTGTATTCAGTTACAAGGTCATCCTTTGACTGTGAAGCACTTTTATGAACCAGAAGGCTCTGAGTTTGTTCCAGGTAGGACTGCTGGTTTTAAAATAGAATTAAAAAAAAAAAAATGGGAAAGAAAAAAGATGAGGATTATAATAAAATTTAAGAAGTTTCTAATATTAATTCTTCACTAAATACTTTTGAAGCCTTTAAAAGATTTGGAAAACTGAGAAATCATAAACAGTAACTTATCTGTGTTCTTGTATATCTGTGGTGAAATTAAAGAGGGCTGCAGGGTGATCTTGAGCATGATACTTAAATGTTAGCTCAGTCACTGTCTCTGTGTTGTATTGCCTCCACATCAAGACATATCTGTTCATCAAGGGACAGCACTAAGCAGTGCAGATTTGAGGTGGTTGGTGCCATTTACCCTTGGATTCCTGTCTCTATAGGTAGGTGAACAGTATGGGCCAAGTTGTTGTTTAAATATATTTATTTAAATGCTATTAACAGCAGTGTTAAATGCTCTTCTGTTAGTGACTAGGCCAAATACATAATATATATTTTGTGGCTGCTTTTATGGTTTCCTTTATCATCTTATCTACTAGCAGAAAAATGTATTTAGCAGTCTGAAAGCTTACAGAGCAGCAGAGAGTGCCTAAGAAAGCTTTTACTTGAAAGCAGGCACCAGCAGTCTCTTCTGTAGAGAACTATCCTGGGCTCACGTTTTTCTTTCATAGAATAACCTAATGATTAGCACAGTTTCCAAGGAAATGAAAGACCCATATCCCATTACCTCCTCTAGATGAAAGAGCTGTAAACCAAAACTTCTGGGAGATTATATCAAAAGACTGGATATCGGGATAGTCTTCAAATCTATCTTTTTTTTCTCTAACTTCCTTTCCCTCAAGAGCCACATGAAAATAGCAGAAGGATATTTACTGTTGAAGCCTAAGGTATAAGGCACTCTCTGGTGTGGCAGAATACCACAGTTTAAGTCAGAATAGTTTCTGTATTTTCTTTAATGAGTGCTTCACTGAAACTGCATGTCTCACAATAGAAATGCCATTTTGTAGAGTTTTTTTCTAATTTTTCCTAGAATATATTAAACCTACTTAAACACTTTAGATAACTAAAAATGTATTCTTTGAGTTTTGCACATATGGCTTAAGCTTCAAAATCCCATGATGTATCATTTCCCTTGATATAGTCTCTTGATTGTTTCCTCTTTGTCTTATGTCTTGGGTAAAAACTGAGGAGAACTTGGGTGGATCTCAGTTGCTTTGGAAAATTAACTCCCATTCTCAGAGTTCCAAAAGCTCTGGGCTTCCTCATGTAAAATTCACTGCTATAGTGAAGAGTTATGTAATGTCACAGAATATCACAGCCTTTTCAGAATTTATCTTAGTCCAGAACTCTGTAACTTGGGTCTAAAATAGATAAGAGACTGGGTGAGTGATATCTATCCTGTACTGCTTGCCACCAGTTATGAAAAAATTATATAGTAACTCAAAAGACAACTTTGCAATATTAGCAGCCAACAAGAACATGTTTTCAGAATGTTTTCATAGTCCAAATTATTACAAACAATGGGAGTGGAGTGTTTGTTACAAACTTTACTTAATTACAGTGCACTTCTATTTGCATGTACAATATGCCCGAGACTTTAGGGAGTTTTAATGAAACAGCACATCTAAAAATTGCAGTGAGTGTTTTTGAGAAAATTTCATGAAGAAATGCTGCTTTTGAGACTGCTGTTTCCTTTCCATAGTTTCAATAGTACAAAATGCAAACTTTTTCTTTGGTAAAATGGCAGATCTTTGCCCTTCTGGAGGATAGTAATGGAATCAGGAAAATGTCTTTGACAAAATAATTGTTGTGTCTTTCCATTCAGTACAAAAGAACATAAAAATTCCTAGAGAATAAGTTCTTCAGGGAATTCATTGTCTGGGAGATATTTTTTCCTTTATCTGTCTTAAAGAAGGAACTAAATAAATGAAGGAGAAAGAAAAAGGTGTCATTGGTAGTATTTAGATATTTCAATAATGCACAAGATTTCAGTGAATTTTAGCACCCTGGAAAGTTTAAACAATCTGCTGTTCTCTCGTTAATATAATGAAGAAGAGGGAAAGATGTAGCATTGGGTGATATATTTCTTAGGGCATCCTTTTGGGATAATTTTTTGTCTACAAAACCCCACTGCCTGCATTTCCTTTCCTCACAGAAACTCTTAAGCTCAGAGCAAGCATTGCTATGGTGATAACATATCGACTTTTTCTCACAGAGCAAAGAAATGGAATCCCTCCTATGTCTGAAAAAGATGCATTTTTTTAATGCTTACCTGTGACTGGTGCATTCAGTCCCTGCCAGGAAAGGCTTACAGAAACAGAAATAGTTATATTTTTGTTTTCAAACCAACAAAAGTTACATCACAAGCAAAGAAAACAGTATTACTAACAATTTCAAATATTAAAGCCAAGAATAGCTGTGAATAATGAAGCAGTAGAAAATATCACTTAAATTTTTGGGTTCCACTGTGAGTCATTGTTCAGAAATAAAAAAGAAAGGAGAATAAATCAGTTTATGATATGGATATTTCATTCTGATCTCAGGAAAAAATTACTTTAAAAAAGATGAATGTAGCAGGGCAGAGGCATCCATTGTGTAAATGAGAGCTCAGCTGCTCTCCACCTTCCTCATCAGGCACCCTCCATATCAAAGTAATGAAAAACCACTATGACACAGAGAGTACTAAGATATGTGTGTTTGCCACAAATATGTGCTTGGCATCTATGCAGCAATAGTTCCTGGGATTTTTATTATTTCTCACCTTTGCCAAAGCCAGAGAGACACTTCTGTGCTATACAGGAGAGGGTATGTGCAAATTTTCAGCTCAGTGGTTATAGATATTGTTTCTGCTCCTGAATCTTCCCACTGTAAATCTATGGCTGAATAATTGCTTACTATAAAGGAAGAACACCCTGTGAAAAACAAACAAAAAAAACAAAAAAGAGAAGAAAAGAGAAGAAAAGAGAAGAAAAGAAAAGAGAAGAGAAGAAAAGAGAAGAAAAGAAAAGAAAAGAGAAGAAAAGAAAAGAGAAGAAAAGAGAAGAAAAGAGAAGAAAAGAAAAGAAAAGAAAAGAAAAGAAAAGAAAAGAAAAGAAAAGAAAAGAAAAGAAAAGAAAAGAAAAGAAAAGAAAAGAAAAGAAAAGAAAAGCAGCAAAGTTTTTGAAAATTTAACTATTTTAATCTTTTTAAATTGCCTCAGAAACTGACCTACCTGTAGTTTAGACATTCCAGTCTTATGCGAAATGATTTGCTAATGTATTGAATAGTGAGAGAAAAGAAATAGTCCTTGTTCCTGCTGATTTCTGGTAAAGTGACACTAGTGCTTCATGTTATCAAAAACAAATGAAATACAATAGCACGTAGTTGGAAAGACTGTTTAGAATTAAAGTTTGACATTTTTCAGAGCTTTCTTACTAATTTGAAAATTCTGGATGGGCTTTTATATGATTATGTAGGATACGGACCCAGGATATTCCAAAAATGCAGAAAATCCTTCAGAGGGCAGCTCTATATCAAGTTTCTCCCAGCTGCAAATGGGAGAATAGATAAAAAGTGGTGATCTTATATCAGTCTATTTCAGTATAGCATAAAATGTGATTCAGAATATTTCTCATATGATTTCCTTAGAAACTGTAAGAGAGTAGGAGGTTGGAGGAATAAACCACTGCAAAGTTTCCTTCTATGTCTTAAATAAAAAAAAATTCTAAGGATCATTTTATTGAAAACGCAGCTCTATTTGAATTTCATTTTGGCTTGCATGTGGTAGTGCACTTAGAAAGCAATTATTTAGAGGTAAACATGAAAGTATTAATATCTGAATTTTACATGAACTCATTACAATACAGTGTAGATTATACTTTCTAATAACTTTCAAAGCACTGATATTTCTTCATAAATACTCATGAAACAATTTCTAAACATAGTCAAAACTTAATTCCTCAAATTTAACACTTGAGGCAGACAAGAATTCAATGGAAAACTACTTAGCAGTACCCATAGTCATGGAAGAATCAATAATATTAGCAAATGTGAGAGAAATCAACCTTTTTTATTTATCAGTATGAGTTCAATTCTAGTGTAAGCATTTTAAAATGCACTGTCAAACCCATCTATAAGAAGGGCCAAAGTGAAGATCTAGGAAACTACAAGCTCATTAGTCTTACTTCAGTTTTTGGGAAATAATGGAAATAGTCCTTCTAGAAAGTACTACTCCCCAAATGAAGCAGGTGATTGAGGAAAATCAGCACACATTGACCAAGGGTGACTCACACCAGATTAGCCTGAACACTGCAACAACCTAACATCTTCTGTTCACGTGGGGAGAGCACTGGATGTTGTTTACCTGGATTTCAGCAAAGTGTTAAACACTGTTTCCCACAGTTTTCTCCTAGACACTGGCAAGATAGAGATTGGATGTGTGATCTGTGAGATGTGTAGCAAAGTGGCTGACGGGCTGCACTCAGAGGGTGGTCATCAATGCTTTTCACGCAGGCTGGAAGTCTGTTACAAGCAGGATCCCTTAGGGATCAATACTGGGCTCCAGGCTGGTAAAAATCTTCATAAATTATCTGGATGGAGGTATTGAAAACATTCTCAGTTTGCTGATGGCACCAAGCTGGATGGTGAGGTGGACTTGTCAGAAGGGAGAGTCCTTTTTCAGAGACAGAGACAAGCAGGCAGAGTGGGCCAGCAAGAAGTGCATGAAGTCTAACAAAGGCAAGTGCGGGTCCTGCACCTGGCGTGACATAACCAAAAAACCCAGTGCAGGCTGGGATCTGTGTGCCTGGGAGCAACCTTCCTGTGGAAGACCTGGGGCTCCTGATGGACAACAATATGAACATGGGTCAAGCTGCAGCAACAAAGGCAAATCAGGTCATGAGTTCCATCCATGAACAGAGATAAAAATATGGTCACCCACTGTATCCAGCATGTATTAGGCCACGGCAGGAGTACTGTGTCCAGATCTGGTAGCCACCATTCAAGAAAGATGTGGAGAGGCTGGAGAGGATCTGTAGTGGGTTGAATCTGAGTTTATAGACAGACTTTTAGACCAATAATGCTTCTTACAATTTACACATTTAAACTGCACAGAAAGGCGCGAGTTCCTCTTGTTCCAGCCCGCCTGAGGGAGGTGGGGGCAGCCTTGGAGCCTCCGGGCCCCGCTGGGCCGGGCCGAGGACCCCAACCCCCTTCTCCTCTCCCTGATGCCGCAGCACGGACCCTGAGTCGCTGGGGAGGGAACCATCCCAGAGCCCAGGCAGCTAAACCCAGCCATGGGCTTCCACTCAGCTAAAATCTACCTGGAGCGGCTCCTTGGGACCGGCAGGTCCCCCTCCTGTCCACACGGAGCCAGCAGAGCCTCCTGTCTGCAGCCAGCACACTTCGGGCTGAACTGAAGAAAACACCATGCAGCCAGCAGCACAAAAGAGCAAGGCTTTCTTCACCGTAAAGCCTGAACAAGAACATTCTTCATAGAGGTTTCAGAGTGAGAGAGAGAGTGAGCCATGTGAGATGGAGCTGGAAATGGCGATGGCTAAAAGGGGCGGTGCCGCATTCCTCACGCGGAGCTTAAAAATACTTCTTGCATGTGGTGGTAAGAAACTGTAATATCTCAACCTGTTTGTCTCTTCAATCCATTTGAGTGCATGGGGGGATGGAAAACTCACATGTGGCCCATGAAGATTGTGAAGAGCTGCCTATGCCAGGATATATAGAAGCACTGAGGGGCTTTTAAGGACTTGCAGCGGAAAAAGCCTTTGTGTTGAGGCCAAAGTAACCCATCCTTAAAAAAATTGATAACCCAATGTGATGGCCCATGTGTGGCAGTGTGAAAAAACTGATATTCTTGCATAGAAGAGATGTTTTACACCACAGCAGATTGTTTCTTTCTAGGCGGGTCTGTTGTTGGAGGCAGCTTGAGAAACCATGTGAAGCAAGAAGAAACCCTTTTTTCCTTAAGCGGAAGAAAGAGACTTTTCAAGAGCTGTAACACTGATTAGAATCCCATGTTGTGTTATCTTTTGTGCTAGTTAAGAAGAAGGGAAAAGTGCTGTGAAAAAGAGGGGATGGGGCGGTAATTTGTTTTAATTTCTTGTTATATCTTTTAACTTTTAATTCTATTAGTAACAAAACTCTTTTTTTTTTCCTTGTACTGCAACTATTTAAGTTTGAACCTGTTTTGCCTGGCAGCTATCTAGTTTTCCTCAATATTTTCTTATTCTTTTTTTTCTCCTTATAAAAATAACTGATTTTCGCGTGCTTGACGCTTAGTTGTGTCAAACCACAACAGGGTCTAAATAAGGGGCAGAAAGATGATAAAAAGGCTGAAGAACCCGTGCTGTTGGGAAAGACTGAAGGAGTTAGGTCTTTTCACCCTGGAGAAGAAATAGGCAGGACCTCATCATAGTATTCCAGTACCTGAAGAGTGCCTACCAAGAAGACAGTCTTTCACATGGAGAAGACATGGGGCAACCAGTACAAGTTGTACCAGGAGAGTTTTTATCTTGACATAAGAAAGAAATGTTTACAATGAGACCAGTCAGTCACTGGAACAATCTCCACAGGGATGCAGTAGAGTCCTTATCATAGGAGGTTTCTTTCAATATGCAATACAACAGAATTCTAAATAATGTCATCTAGGCTTCCTTTCCCGTGAAAGGCTGGATCAGATAATATTTTTTGTTCCCTTTCCTGAAGACTGTGACAGCCTGCTTATTTAGTTGTCTTGTATAAACATCAAGTCAAATTATTTCCAGGTATCTTGTCACTGATAGTAGGTTTCTGTGACAAATCAAAATGCTATTTTAATTAGATGGTCAAATGAACATCTGAAGTTGTCAGCTGCAGAGTGAAGATTATAAGTTCTTTCCTTCATTGTGATTTGAACATTTGTTGTGTTGAACATTTAAAATTTATATTCAATAAACACTCTGGAGTTCAGAATAAGTGTTTAACATTAGATGCAAAACTAACTGTAACAGCTACTAAAATACTTTTGTTACATAGTTTGGGGAAGAAATAGACTATTTCCACATGTCATGGTGGGGCAGGCATATATAATGAGACTAATATAACAAGTGAATTATTTTTATTAGCTCATCTGTAGTAATTCTGTGTCACAAAATTCTTGGTCAAGGACACTGAATCTTACTCTGATCACGATGGATGCTATAAATCATGAAATCTCACTGAACTCAATATATTAGAAACCTGAATCTTTCCTGAGAGAAAGGTATTGACTGGTAATATGAGCTTTTCATTATGAATCAGAAATGTCTCTGTTTTGCCTTATTAGACTTCAGTGCTTTCCACTTAGTCAGTGTGCGATCTATCATGAATCAAAAAAGGAGCATTTGTCAACAATGCAATGATGATTTTCATTTTAAAGTGCACTAGTATGTAACATTAGGAACACCGTGTCCTGTGTTGGTCACTGTGTTCTTCTAAAACTTAGATGAACTGGGAAGTGTTCAGAGGAAATCAAGAGAATGATAAGAGGGTTAGAAAAGTTTAACCATGAGGAAAGACTGAAGAGCTTACTGATACCACTATGAGGCCACTGTTGGTTATCTTTGAATGTTCATGGTGATTGAAAGAGGTCCCTGATGACTGGGGAAAAGCAGATGCTACATGGATTTCCGAAAGGGCAGGAAGAATGATGAACAATAGGTCACTGAGTCTCCCTTCATTCTCCCAGAGCATTATGGAGAAAGACCTCCCAGAAATGGTTTTTAAGCATGTGAAGGACAAGAATGTGTTTGGGAACAGAGAGCATGGATTTACCCAGGCCAAAATATGCTTGACTGATTGTCTTCTTAGTGCTAGTGACCCTTTGTAAGAGCTGGAGGGAGTGGTGTACATTGTTTGCTAGGAACAAGCAAGGCCTTTGACAATAGTGTCCCACAACAAACATGCAGCCTAGAAGAGGAGATGCAGACTAGACAAAACATAAAGTGGATGAAAAACTGTCTGAAACTCCAGGCTTTATGGTAGTGGTCAGCAAATCAGCTAATTGAAGTCTTAACTGGCAGTGATATTCCTCAGTACTGTGATTTAACCCTAGCTGGCAACTCAGCCCCACTCAGTCTCTCACTCAGTCCTCCTGTGCTGGGATGCCTGAGAGGACTGAAAGGGTAAAAGGGAGAAAACTCATGGACTGAGATAAAGGCAGTTAAATAGGCAAAGCAAAAAACTACATGCACAAGCAAAGCACAATAAGGAATTCATTCATTACCTCCTGTGGCAGGCAGGTGTTCAGCCATCTCCAGGAAAGTAGGGCCCTAATATGCATTATGGACTTGGGAAGACAAACACAATCATGCCAAACATCTCCTCCTTCCTTCTCTTTCCCCCAGCGTTACATGCTGAACATGACACCCTATGGGGTGGGGTATCCCTTTGGTCAGCTGGGATCAGCTGTCCCAGCTGTGTCCTCTCTCAACTTCTTGTGCACCCCCAGCCTCCCCACTGGTGGTGTGGGGTGAGGAGCAGAATAAACCTTGACCCTCTAAGCACTGCTCAGCAGTAACTGAAACATCCCTGTATTACCAATACTGTTGACATCAGAAATCCAAAACATAAGCCCATACTGGCTACAGCAAGGAAGATCACCCCAGCCAAAACCAGCACAATCAGGGATCAGTACTGTAATGATTCTACTTAATACTTTCATGAGAGGAACCTCATGGAGTTTAGCAAAAGCAAATGCAAAGTCTTGCATCTGGGGCAGAACAATTGCATGCAGCAATACAAGCTGCTGAGGTAGCAGTAGCGCAGAAAAAGACCTTGGGGTGTTGGTGGCCAAAAAATGGAATGTGAATCACCAGATTAGAATGTAGGTAGCAGGTCAAAGCTGTCAAAGAAAGTATTTATTCCCCTTTACCTGGCATTTTGAAGGCTGCATCTGGTATATTGTGTTGAGTTTTGCATACCCCAGTACTAAAATTAGTCCAGCAAAGTGTCATTAAGAGGATTGAGTGACTGGAGCATATATTGTATGAGATGGAGTGAAGTGGATTTGCTTGATCTGGAGTAGAGAAAGTTAAAAGGGGGTTAAATTTCTGTCTTCAGTGACCCAAAAGTCCCTTGTAAAGGCAGACTCTTGTAGGAGGTGAACAGCAAAAAAGACAAGAGGTATTTATTTGCCATAAGTTGCAATACAGAAAATTGTAACTGAGTATGAGGGACAAAATTTCAGGGTGAAAATTGTTAGGCACTTCAATAGATTGCCAAGAAATCTAATGAAATTTCCATCCTTGGAAGTTTCCCTGAACAACCCTATATACTCTTCCATTCTGTTCACTTTGCTGTTAATACTTCTAGAAGGACAAATTGGTTAATATGTTTTTGGTTAAAAAAATAAAATCTGATCTTCCCTAGGAGCACAAGAAATATCTTTGAGGTTCTTTCCAGAACTTCACTTTTATAAATCTTTTGAGGCTAGCCCTACAGAACATAAATAGTGTTTTGCAGCAGCTAGATGTTAGGTTCCTTGATAAATATTAAAATTTATTCCTGCAAATAAGGCATAAGGAATAAGGCTTTCTCTGGAGCTCTGGAGTGTTCAGGCACCTAAAAACTGGAGTCACAAAAACCAGTGTGTGGATGCACACTGTGAAATGTAAACAAACATAAATGTATACAAGACAGGGGTTACAGTTTTACATTTAAGGAATTTCTTCAGCCTTGTCTGCATTTGCGATATGGTCAGTTTCTGCCCATAGCAGGGGCCTATTGCAGAGTTGTGTGCTTATGTAAATGCTACAGAGCACAGGTAGAAACTAGACACTGAGATGTTCTCTCTTGGTCTTTTTCTTTTATTTTTTCTTTTTGGTTTTTTCTTGAATCAGCTGCTCAATTGTTAGTATACTCAGCAAGGTTAGACAAGATGTTGTGAGAATTAATGCCAAGTCAGCATTTCTTAAGTGCTTTGAAGATAAAAGACAATACAAAGCACTAATTATCAGTACTAATTAGCATCCCACCAAACATGACTCACTGACTGGTTTTTCAAGTCTTTAAAGTGTTGTCAGCAATCTTCTGGAAAGCTTGAAGACCTTTTTCTCACAGACAGAAAGTGAGAGCTGAAAATCATTGATGTAAAGCCAGTGAACAGCTCTGGGTTTATCTGACTCCAGTCAGAATAAATTCAGTGTCAGGTGAATCAGAGGCTGACCTTTAATTTGGGACCACTCTCCAAGCCATGCAGGTAATCATTAAACAAATGTAATGGGGTCAGACTCATAACTCATACAATTCTATGAGATTAAATATTCTCTTTCCTGGGATCTATACCCAGTGAGTATCTATACCAGTGAGTCTGCTCAGTAGATATGACTGACTCCCTAGCTTCTATCCCTGAGGATATTTTTCAGATGGTAATGTTGAACCGACTTCCATGCAAGTCCTGTGGCATAAGAGAGTCCTGTCTTTTTCATCCTAGGTTTTTTATGCAGCTAAGGTAGGATACAAAATATCTTAATTTTAGGGGTGTGAACTAGGGGTCTTAGATCTAATTATGTTCTATCTAGAGCTAGATATGATTGATAGCTACCCAGATCTGGCGATATATTCAGATGATGAAGTGTGGGTATCCACCCGAGGATGAGATCAATAGCTTTCTCGAGCCCAGTGACTGGACCAATTATCTCTCTGCTAAAGTAATAGAAACTCTAAAACTTCTCTTAAATGTAGAATATCTTCATTAGAGAAACAGACTTGAGCAGGTTGAGTACCATCTGTGTCCATGAGGCAAGTTTATGTTAAATGTCCCCATTGGCCCGATCAATTACAATTGAACTGAGCAAGCCTAACACACGTGAGAAGAATTAATTCCTTCTCAAAATGTGATAGAAGAATCTTAACAAGGCAGAGAATTGCTAGTGATGCCTCTTCTTTTGTCAGAGTGTGCCATGTGATGTTACCCTTCCATGCTGGAGCATTTGGGAAGAAGCAGCTGGTTGGCTTGAATACCATCCTTTCCCTGAGGGATTCAAATCTATATCTCTAGAGAGTCAGCCTAAACAGTGGATGGTCTGTTTTGAGAGCAGATGCTTTCCATCTCATTTCCCAGAGAGGTGCCAACTATTGCAGCAAGAACTTCAAAGTTTATTGCACCATAAAAAGGTAATTGAGTTTCTTCCTGCGCAAACCATATAACCATTACGTTGTCTTACAGGAAATGTCATTCCATTTTGTGAGGAACCTGATCCCATAATTTATCACTGAGCAGGTATTTTTATCAATTAGCAATTCCCTGATACAACATTTGATAGCCTGACACTTCTACTGACCTATTTTAAAAGGCAGGAGTTGCCACACCTGCATTTTGTGCCTGGACCTAGCTTTCACTACCTTGGAAAGTCATGGACAAAGGCAGAGGACAGCTTAACTGCTGGTCACAGGCAGGCTTGGGCCAAATCACTTGGCTTTTTAAGACTGTTGCTCTATTAGGCACACATTTAAATCCAGAACATGTGGGGAATATGCAAAGTTTAAACAGTTATGCAGAAACAGAGGAAAGATTATAAGAATCTCAGATTTGGATTTACTGTACAAGTATATATATAAGTGCCTTTTAGGCCTTTGCCCAAGATGTTATCGTAACTACTAAAAATAATTCATGACGTCTGTCTGCAGACACAGTTTTAAATTACAGCTGCTTCTCATTCATAAACTTTCACGTGTGTGTGTGTGTGTGTGTTTGGGGTGCATTCTTCAAACCTTTATTGATTTCTGGGAGGAACAGATCTGACACTAAGAGTAGACAGAGCTGTTACTTCAGCAAGCTTCCAAGATTTAATGTACTTTCTATAATCCCTCAGAGTATGAAAAGACCAGCCGTAACCTATTAATTATCAGCATTAACACATAAATTAAAAATCACAGAATCACAGAATGGGTCTGTTGGAAGGGACCACAGTGGGTCACCTGGTCCAAGCTCCCAGCTCAACTAGGGTCATTCTAGAGCACAAAATATAAAATTGAGATATAAATCAAAACATGCATTTCCTTAGACAAGTGGTTTTCTGGAAAAGTAACATTTTTGGCATTGTTCCTGAAGGAGAAAATGGAAAAAACCTCAGAATTACTGTAATAGGAGAAGTTCAAAAAACAGCTTACAATGTTAAGACTCTAGAGGCTTTGAAAGGAAATGCTGTTACAGGCAAAGGCTGTAGGCAATAAACATCTTAATTGTTTAGAGTTAGAGGTCTTAGATGCTTTTAGGCATCTGTGCCTATGAGCAGTGTACGAGAAAGTTTGGCAACTGACCTGGGCATCATGTGCTCAGAAAGGAAGGAATTTGGAGCTTCAGAGTAGCAACCAGTGCATCTGACTTCATGGAGCATGCTGCTACAGAGTAGAAGGCATTTAGCCTTCTACTGTACCTGAGTTCTGCCCTTCTCTGAAGCTCCGGTGCCTTCACAAGCTGCATAGAAATGTCTTCTTATGCTACAAGTGCAAAGCCTTGAATTCTATGTAAAACACAGTGTATATGTCACAGTGTCCTGTGAAGGGCAAGGAGTTGGAATCAATAATCCTTGGAGGTCCCTTCCAACTCAGGATATTCTATGGTATCTATTTTTTTTCTAACAATCAACTAAGTCTGTTTTATTTAAAAAGATGTATAGGCTGAATTATTTTACTTTTTCGTATTTTAAACCATAATGTGGGATTATATCCAAGGCCATATGAAACAGGAAAATTTAAGTTGGATGTATTTAGCTTCATAGTTTGATTAGTGTATTTTTATATGTAGTAAAATACATATATTGGTTTTGTGATGGTCACCAAAATGAAAACCAAATGCCACAGTACCAGTTTGTTGTCACATTTGCAGTTTTCAAAATCCACTGCCCTTCATGTTCTTGCTTACAAGTTGATGAGGGATTCTTAGGGTTTTTGTTTGTTTGCTTTTGTTTGTTTGTGGTTTTGGATTTGTGCTTGCTTGTTTATTTATTTTTTGGGGTTTTTTTTGGGGGGTTGCATTTTATGATCCTATTTTGTCATAGTTTTGAGCGTATATGTCATATCTGAGAGGCTAATCAAAGAAGCATGAGTGCAGAAGACATTTAATTTGCACAACTTCTGATGTTCCAAGTGTCAATCCAGATTCCTGACAGGCTTTTCTGGGAACTGTCTAGATCTGCAGTCATATTCCAGTTTGGGATGGTGATGGAACTTGAACAAGTTTAAAATATCTGTTGGGAAAACTGAAAAGTAGATAAACTACTTGAAAATATAAAACAAAGTGTTTAAAGGAAGAGGTGGAATGATCTTCCTGTTGTCAGTCAGGCTGCAAAAGCATATTATTAGAGCATAACATTTAGGGACAAAAATAATGATATCAAAGGATTGTTCATTAGTCACTTGTTTTGAAATAGAAGGAGCTGTGTACTATGAATGACTGCAGTCATCAAGAAAGACCTCTTAGTTTACCTGGAAGTGATAACAACGACTGACTTTATACCAAAACAAAGCTTCTTTAGAGACATATGGAAGTGAACTGCTAAAGAATTAGTAAAAAAAAAAAAAAAAAATCTACATTATAAGCTAAAAAAAAGGTAGTTGAGATATAAAAAGTAAAACAAGTTTTCAGTGGAGAATGTGCCATTCATTTACCTTAATTAAAGAAAGATGAGATTTGAAATGGGCTAGAATCTTACTGCAAAGGTCTTCTAGCACATATAATGCACCGCCATAAAGAGAAAAACATGATATTTCTTCATGATACATTGCATTTTTATTTCTTCTATATTCTACTTAGAGAAAAAAATCTCTTCCCCAGGAAATGCATAAAGACGTTATATTGCAAATACATGTTTATATAATTACATATATGCACATAAATATCTCCCCCCAGAAAGGAAGGTGAGTCATTTAGATGCTACTATTATCACTTCGAGCAAAAGTTTTGGGCATGTATGTCTTAAAGAATCATCATCAGATTTCACTATCTTAACTGCTACTGCTGTCTCAAATTTCATGTTCACTGACTCACTGATTCAAACCAAGAGCTCCTATTTCTGATGGGTGACCTCACTGTTGGGATGTGAGGAGGATGGTGGCAAAAGGCATTTCTTTCAAAGCTCCACTATTTACTTGGCAGAAAAGAATTTAGATTTATTATGTGGCTGAGAAATAAATAAATGAAAGAGTGGTTTTGAACTTAGTAAACTGGTTAAAACCTTGGAAGGCAAAGACTGGTATTGCAGTGACTTAATTCTTATGGGTGCTAAGTGGGTATGGGCCAGTTCTAGGTGTTTGTGTACCTCTAATAGTCTTCTGAGCTGGGAGATGGTGCTGTTTAAAGAGAAAGCATTATTTTATTCCCTTATTCAGACTGAACATGGAGGTATGGAGAGACAACCTACTCTGAATTGAATTAGAGAAATTTGGAAAGTTGGTATTGAGCCCTATGAGCAGCAGTGGATTCTCCCAAGGTTTCTTAAAGTGAACTTAAGGCAGGCTAGCTCAAGTAAACTATAATTCAAGTGTGTTTTCACATAACCTTAAACTAACAGCTGAAAATGGTATCTTCTTAAACCACTGGATTTTTTTCTGTAGGGCTGCATATGACAGTCAGCAAACTTTTATTCCATTGTTATCAAACAAGTATTCATAGCAAATGATTAACACCAAAGAGCACTAATAAAGACTTATTCAGACATCTCTCCTAACCCAGGTGTTTGAAAATGGTCTTTTTCTTTGTCTGTAAAGCTCATGTATTGGGCAAATTAAGTCTCTTCATCTGGAAAAATACTTCTCCATTTTTCACTCGATGTGAGTGTTATATTCATTAGTGCTAGCTTGGCTGCCTGGGCAACACTAAGATCAATATACTTGCCTAAATAAAAGTGTTAATAAGTTCTCTGTAAGTTCTTCATAGGTCACAAAGAAATAATATGCATTGCAAAACAAAAGAAAATAGAGGAATTGTAGTTCCATATGATAAGATATTTCACCTTCATTACGAAATGTGTTTAAAGGTCAGTGACACAAAATTTTGGGTTCTGGTCATGATCAATTCAGAACATTTTGTACATGCAACACTGGTATTTCAGATTTCATAAAAAACACCAACAAGAAACAAAATTTTCTTTCTCAAAATTCCTTCATCACTCAGAACTGATTGAGGCTGCTGGCTTAGGATTCCTACATTTTTATTATACCTAATGACATAAAAATTAAAAATGTATTGGTTGGAAATAAAATGGCTTGATAATTTTATTGTCAAGTCATTTAACAGAATGGATTACATATCTTCTTCTCCTTCCATCAGTTCTATTTACTTTCTTTTTTTCCTTCCTTGCATTTTGATTTTTTTTGTCTCTATCAGTTTCTGACACATCTTTTCCCATTAAGAGTCCATTTTTTACCATATATGTCTTCTTCACAACCCCTCAACACCAAATGAGTTTTAGAGAGTACATTTTAGTTTTATTTGTATTTTTTTAATGCAAGCCTGTTACCCAGTTTTCCATGTAAAGTCCTGACTTCACTGTTACTCATTTCAGGTCCAAACTTCCAATGACCTTGATATGTGCAAAATCTGTTCCTTAAATTGAAAATATAAACAATACCATAGGCAATCTAGGACACTGAGAAAGTACAGAATAAATCTTCTCTCTGAGTATAGCAATGAATGAGTGTGGTCAGGTAGCTCTGGTAGGGAAAAGTGTTTCATTTTTTCTGTGATGGCTTAACCCAAGCCGAGAGCCAAGCTCCCTGCAGCCACTTGCTCACTCCCCCACTAGCAGGACTGGGGAGAGAATGGGATGGGCAAAGGTGAGAAGACTCGTGGGTTGGAATAAAGACAGTTTAATAGGCAAAGCAAAAGTCTCACATGCAAGCAAAGCAAAACAAGGAATTATTTCACTGCTTCTCATGGGCAGGCAGGTGTTCAGCCATCTCCAGGAGAGCAGGGCCCATCACACATAACAGTGACTTGGGAAGACAAATGCCATCACTTTAGACATCCCCCCTTTTCCCCCTGCTTTCCCTCTGACCTTTATATACTGACCATGATGCCATATGGTCTGGAATATCCCTTTGGTCAGTTGGGGTCACCTGTCCCAGCTGTGTCTCCTCCCAAGCACCCCCACCTCCCTCACCACTGTGGCAGTACGAAAAGCAGAGAAGGCCTTGGCTCTGTGTAAGTCCCGCTCAGCAATAACAAAAACAGCTCTGTATTATCAACCCTGTGCTTAGCACAGATCCAAAACACAGCTCCACACCAGACACTGTGAAGAAAGTTAACTCTACACCAGCTAAAACCAGCACAAATGCCTAAAGAGATACTTAGAGACTTGACATATTTGGTGTATTTCAGATCTATGAAATTAATTTGGAAGTTTGTCAAGCTAGGCAAAACTTTGATCTGCTTGAAGAGTTTGCATGTGTGAGAATGTTGAGAAACCTTTCATAACTTTTATATTATGTAAAAACCAATTTTTTCCCCTCCTTAGTACTTCACTTTTAATTGTGTGTTTTTGATAACTGGTGTTCTACAAGATGTTAGTTCTAACTGGAATACCACCTAAATGGATGTTTTATTATTAGCATATATTTTAAAACTTTAATGTGGAAATTAGTTTTTCAGCTCTACTGCCATTGTTTTTTATCAGTCTCATCTTATTCTTCATAATTTCTCACGTTCCAAGTAAGCTTCAACAAATTTTATGCACATGTTAAAAAATACAAGTTAACAAATACTGGAATATAATAGTTGTTGCTACTTACTTTCACTTATTTACCCATGTTTTGAGTGGAAGTAGTTCATAATACTATCATAAGTAAGACTCGGATATCTGTGTTCTACAATTTCAAGGGTTTGATTAATTTTAAAATTAATAATTTTGTTCCCTTACAATTTGTGAGAAGTTGACAGATTACTATTCTCTTCATATATAATACAAAAATAAAGTTGTTGCAGATAACATAAGCAAAACTCTAAAGAAACACCTGCAAATTAGACTAGATAAAATGATAAGCTACTCAAGTGCCTAAAAAAATCTTAGATTCGATGTTTTAGATTTTTTACTGGTTTTTTTGTTTGTTTGTCTGTTTGGGTTTTTTGGTTTTTTTGTTGTTTTTTTTTGTGTGTGTTTTTTGTGTGGTTTTTTTTTTTTTTGTTTTGTTTTGTTTTTTGGTTTTTTGGGTTTTTTTACTTTCTAATACTCATTTACTGTGCATGCAGCAAAGAAGTCCATTCATGGGAATGGGACAAACTGAGCTACTGATAGTTAACATAGTCGGGATTTTGTTTTAGCAATGCAACAGAAGACATTTGATCTTGCATCATCTAATTACATAATAGAATTGCATCAGGTCTGTACTCTTGTACTAGATTAGGATGAGAACATGAAGAAATAAAAGTGTATCAACTTTCAATTCTGTTTTAATTTCCATGAAAAAACATTGCTACATATTTTTACTTGGATAAAATTGTATGCAAATCAGTGGGGGTTTTTTGGAAATGTTATATGTCATAACAGCATTAGAATAAAAGATCTGCATTTTAGATACAGATAACCAGCAACTTGTCACTGATGTCTTTACTGGTCACTTTGTTTTCCCAGTGATAATCGAAATTATTGGTGAGGAAATGGGGGTGATGGCCCCTGAAAATTGATGGTTTTATAGATCCTTGATTCATAGAAATCAGATACAGAAAAGTCCTTTTATGTTGAATCATCTAGTATAGTTTGCTGTCTGTTAAAACTTTTAAAATTATTTTATGTTGCAGCATTTTAGTTTGTTAAGTGAAGGAGTTTATAATTGGCTCCCTCAGGAGAATATTTTGAAGTCTAAGAGGTTTCATTTGGCCTCATTTTATTTACACATATAATAACAATGAAATTAATAGGACAAGATGTATTTGCTACCAAGGAGTTTTTCTTCATATTCACTGTCACAGCTACTCTTAAGTTTCAAATTTTCCTCTTAATAATCTTTAAAAATTGAGATATGTTCAATTAGTTACCACTTGGGAGGCTTTTTCTGTGACACAAAAAACTATATAGGCAAGTTTTGAGTTTGCATGATATTTGAAAGAGACTTGAGGCAGGGGGAAATTTATTGTCATTTCCCAGGGAACTATATAAAAGGTAAATGTATAGAAGTTACTAGTTTTGAAATTATTCACTTCCTTTATTTCTATCCCTCCCTAATATTTTTCCTAATTTTCATTTCTTTAACATTTCCTAACAAGTTATCAAGAACTATATGACTGCTTTTTGGTGTCAGTAATTTTAATCTGTATACAGTTTAGAACCTGTGATTGCGTAGGTGTCTTATTGTGGATATAGTCAATATGAGCTGAGGCATGTGAGAAAAGAAACCTGTCTACTGAATATTTTTATCTTTCTCACATTCATTCTTAATTTTCTATCTAGTTTTCTTTTTGTACCTTCCCTAGAACCATTTCTGTTTTGCATCTTTGCTCTCTTCCCCAACAAAGCTGCAGATGACAGTATATTGCAGCAGCAGAAGGACAAGGAAAGTACTGCAATAAGGCTACTGACCTGCTATTGGAGACTGATACCTGTATTGACCTCAACAGCTTTGGGAACAAGTACCCGGATGGCAGAGTAAGAGCTGTAAACTCAAGTAAAATAATTGTGAAATCAGTGAAAGATAATTCTTGAGAGTGACTTGTGTTTCTGAAAATATCATGGATGCTTGTGCCCAAGAGAAAAGCAATCTATTCCAAAAATACAGTAGGGAAAAAAAGCATTTGTTGAGTTTGAATTGTTAACAGAGTAAGCTAATGAAAGGAGTTGGCCAAATAGACTTTATAAAAGCATGTTTCCAGTCTTATAACTGAGAAATGGTAATTTGTTTAAGTGTGGGGCTTTTTCCATTCATTTCTATTAGCATTACATGAATGGATATAGCCTGTCAGAATTGTATTTGGAAAGGAAAATGCCATATATACATATGCCATATCCCTTTGGTCATGTATAATGCAGAAGTCTAACCATGTAAGTCTTTGGACCAAGTATTTATATGGTCATCCTGAGAGCTTTTTGTGAGTTCACAAATGATAACAACATAATACTCTAAAAACAGAGAATTTAAAGAAATCAGACTGATGAACGTCATCTAAAAATACGAATGAGTATATGTTGCTCCAGTAATTCTGAGGAAAAAAGTTATAAAAAAATCAAGGAATAGCTTTAATCAGGGGGGAAAAAAGAGGCACAATCTTGAGGTAAAAGTGCTTGAATAAATCATCTACTAAGAGCTGTTACAATCATAAGAGAACAGGGAAGTGAGATCCCACTTGGCACATGGAGTATATTTATGTGCATTAGATAAAATAAAGAGAATAAATGTGATTAAGAGGGAGATGGAGCAGTCAGGTGGGTAACATCTTTCAAATTAAGTAGGAAATAGTGCTTTTTCAAGGAGAAGGGAGAAGAAAATGTTCCGGAACCACAGAGTAATAGTGGTGGGAAGGTGGATTAATTTATTTACCCAAAGTCCTGGCATTGATAACTTTATAAACCCAAATCATAGGCTGTAAAGGTGCTGCCAGAAGTGATTCTGGACAGGGAAATGGCTACATAGCTCCTGGAGCAAAAATGAAAGCTGAGCTGGAATTTCCGTTAGTGCCCATAGCTATTGATAATAGTCCACGTAGGTATAGATAAATTGAATAAAAATGTCTAGCTGCAGACTTGTAGGCAGGTTGGCTTTGTTGCCATTGCCCGTGGGTGTTGTTCTTAGGGGGACAACTGAGCAGGGGTGTGGCTCATTTCTTTCACTGGGGTTTTCATTGATGTCATACCAAAGATGAAGGAACATTCTCAAAGCTATGGAAGAGAAGAATTTTAGACTAAGTTAGCAAATGGTGGCAGTATAAGTTTACAGGTCAGCCTTAAAGGCCAAAACTGAAGACAGGAAACATGCTATGCCAAAATGGTGATAGAAAGAATAAAACTGTACTTTAAGCATGTTAGGTGTATAATCTAATACAGCATATTAGATTTAGATGAGTAATGCAGAGGATGGTCTTGATGTCTTAGTAGTGAAATAAAGATTTAACTTTCATTACAAAAAATTAGTTCACAGATTTAGAATATTTATATTGGAAAGTTTGGTTTTGAATGGAAAAGAAAGAAGATATTGCTTTTAATCTAAAAAACATATGTAAAGGTATTCGAGCCTCAAAATGTTCATAGAACATGTTGAGCTCAATTGGTGTCATGGTGTAACCCCAGCTGGCAGACGAGTTCCACATGATCACTCACTCACTTTCCCCTGGTCAGATGTTGAAGAGACTTGGAAGAGTAAAAGTGGGAAAACTTGTGGGTTGGGATAAAGATGTTTTAATAGAGAAAGCAAAAGATGTGCATGCAAGGAAAGCAAAACAAGGAGTTCATTCACCTCTTCCCTTGGGCAGGCAGGTGTTCAGCCATCTCCAGGGAAGCAGGGCTCCATCACACACACCAGTGACTTGGGAAGACAAATACCATCAATCTGAACATGTGACCCTGGGATGAGCTCAGCTGGTCAGAGCATGGTGCTAATAACACCAAGGCTGGGGGTTCAATTCCTGTGTGGGCCTTTCACTGAAGAGTTGGACTCGATGATCCTTGTGGGTCCCTTCCATCTCAGAATATTCTGATCCGGAAATATTTACAGAACATGCCCCTCTTCCTCCTTCTTCCCCTAGCCTTATGTACTGGACATGATGCCGTATGTTTGGTCAGCTGGGGTCAGCTGTCCCAGATGTGTCCCTTCCCAAGCCCTTGTGTGCCTTCAGCCTCCTCACTGGTGGGGTGGGTGAGGAACAGGAAAGACCCTGACCCTGTGTAAGCCCTGCTCATTAGTAACTAAAACATCCCCACATCATCAACACTGTTGCCATGAAAAATCCAAACCACAGGCCCATACTACTGTGAAGAAAATAAACTCTATCCCCACTCACCACACTCAGGGGCTAATGACTGTGGGTTATTTACTGTTGTGTCCAGGGTGTCCAGTAGAATATAAATAAGTGTTGGATATTGTGCTTTTTAAAGGGGAGCTACCAATTGAAAACAAGAAGGTCTCTTTTCTTTGTCACTGGAGAATTTTCAGCTCTTCAGTCATCAGCTTGCACAGGGATAGAACAGACAGGTTAAGGTAAGGTGATGGACAGTAAGGCTTCTTTGAACTTGGTTGTGGACAATTGGGAAGACCTTGCTTAGAAAATGAGTGTAAATGAATAAGGGTTAATATGAAATAATGAATTTTGAAGTTCTTTTTTCTTATGATGGAGAAAGAGACTAATATGAATTGTTTTCAGGAAAGCACATTTCCATGAACTCAGAAAAGTGATAGATAAGAAGCTAGGGAAAGTGAAGTTAAAGCAATAAAGACCACAAAGTCTGATGGATTCTTAAAAGCCATATATGGGTCACAAATATAGAACTCAGTGCAAAGAAAGGCTAGAATATATGCTATGCCATGAATTTAACTGGGATATGAACTTTTCAGCAACCTCACATACCAGAAGGGATTTCTTAGTATTTATTAAGGGTAAATATAAAAGAACAACATGAAATTGTAGAGACAAAATCAAGAAAGTATAAAATGACATGCAGTTATCAGGAGTCATCAGAAAATATTCCATAAGCATACTGGTATTTAGAAGAGTAAAGAAAGATCTCTACACAAAAGGATAGGATATCCAATAGTGGAATATCCTGAGAACTCTGACTGTTTAATATCTTTTTTTCTTTCTCCAGTAAAATTGTTTAACACAACTAAGACATATGGAAACAGAGGTAAGAACCACTGTACTATAAGTAAAAAAAGAGGAAAGAGACTCATGAGTCATTTTCAAATCTGTTCAGCCAAGTGAAATTCCCAGCAGGAGATTCAGCAAACTGAATGAGACCATCTCAAAGCTGTTAGCATTTATATCTGAGAACTCATGCAGAATGGATGAAGTTCCAAAAGACTGTAAGAAGGCAAAATTAGTACTAATCCTTGAAAACTAGGGGAAAAAAGTAAACCGAGATACTATATACAATTAAACAACTTAAATTCCTGCAAAAGCACCATAATAAATAATATTAGTGAAAGAAAGATGGAAAGTAAGAGCTCTCATCAATTTGTTCATTGCAGATCACGTCAAAGCACATTATTTGTCTTTTTGACAAGGTAACAGGCTGATGGGTAAAGAAGGAGCAGATGTAATTTATATTGACTACTGAAAGGCTTCAGGCACCATTTCACATGGCAGATTCATGCAGGAGCTAGGCATCAAGATAATCCTCCTGTAAGTCCATACAACTAGGTGCAAAAATAAAGCTCAGGAGAATGGTATCAATGTCTTATTGTCAAACTGTAGGGGTGCATCAGGAAGGGCTGCACAAAAGCCTGTCTGAAGCTGGACACTACTTATTGCCCCTCCTATGTCTTCTCTCAAGGACAGAGAAGGTGTTTTCTACATTTGCCAGCAGTATAAATCTGTCTGTGAGTGCTAAGGGTGGCTCAAAGTGATATTGACTGACAAGAGTCAGTCCGACTGAAATTGTTATTTTTGAATTACATAATGAAGAATGAAAGATTTTACACATTGATATAAAAAAAAATCAAGCACAGCAATATAACATAGAGAAGACTGTCCTACCCTGATTTTTTTCTGTGAAGCAACTGGTTTTCTGATTAGAAACCAAATGTAATTTAAAATAACATTTTATATGTTAATTCATTTTTAAGGCAATAATATTAAATGGATAATATTAATGGTTGGATAATATCTCCCTGGGCCTAGGCCTTTAGTCAGATGTCTCCTCTCCTCTCCTCTCCTCTCCTCTCCTCTCCTCTCCTCTCCTCTCCTCTCCTCTCCTCTCCTCTCCT
>JACBWW010000048.1:2724476-2836936 GCA_020086605.1 Lanius collurio
AAGATTATTTGGAAAAATGCTTAAGGTTTGAGATCTATTGCACTGTCATGGTTGTTCTTAAATTAGACTAGACAGAGTAGTAATAAAAGCAGTTTAGCAAAGTGTTGAATGCTTCAGTGTTAAGTCCATAACACATAAATATGTAAGACTAGTGAGAGGGTATGAGGGAACTGTGAAGTCACCCAGCTGTCATTAGAGGAATGAAAGTGGGTTTGCACCATAGATAAGCTTCACAGAAGAAGACAGACTGCCTATGATCTCAGAGCAACAGACTTAGAATTAAACCAGATTTTTATCTATTTCTGGAATTAGAAATCTGATCTTATGAAACCTGTCATGTATTTAAATGTCAAGCCCCTGCTACCATAAGAATTTTTACTCCTTGCATTGATGTTCTAGTGAGATTTCTTCCTAGAAAAATTAGATTACTCCACCATGACTCACTCAAGAACCTGAAGAGTGTAAAATATTTAGTATGAGCATGATTAGCTCTGTATACAACAATGCAAAGGAAAAGGTTAACTGCACATGAATTATTTGTTTTACGGTAAGTATAAGGTATTAGCATTTTCTTAGAACAGAAACTGTATTTACATAATTTGTCTTGATTGTAAATCTTCATACAAGGCTATGGGAAATGGTACTGAGCCATCTTCAGAAATGTTTTCACTGTCAGTATTGGGAGGTGTAGTAGACAGTGTGAGGGTGTTCAAACAAGGTATAGCCTAGACAAGGACTATGCTTTGTTTTAGCTTTTATTGTGGCTTTTAAAGTTTTATTAGCAAGAACTATTAAGATTGGCATATCCAAATAATGAATTATTTCTTCATTTCATATTCACAGTTAATCCAAATAGAACAATACTGAATTGTGATTGTATAAAGTATATGCATTTGTAACTAGGATTGAATGGCACCTGTGAAGTCTGTTTTGTTCTACTGATTTTCTTTGTAAACAGGTTTTAGTGAAATTCCGGTGGCAGATTTTTAAACAAAACCTTTCCTTAAATAGTGGCATCATAATTAGGAACTTATGCACAACATGGTAGTGTTTCAATTCTGATATTCTTTTTACATCTAACATCTATGTATAGTTACTAATATTTTTTAGGTGTTGGCATTTGCCTGTGAAGTAGAAACTAGTAAAATAAAATGCAAAACCTGACAAATTATCTATAGACTACTTTAATTCGTAGAGTTTCTGAAGCACAAGCTTGACATTTGACAGATCACTGACTTTTCTGATTTTTAGAATATGACAAGTACAGAAAATGATGGTCAATTGACTGCTTTCTTTTGTTTGTTTGTTTGAGTTTTTTGTTCTGTATCAACTCTCTGCCACTGCATTTTGTGAAAGACCTGAAGAAAAAATAAATTTTGTTTCTTTACAAGGAAAATATTCTAAATATATTCTAAATATAAGCATAACTATTATGTGTGTAGAAATAATATTTGTAAGTTATAGTCAGTGCCATGGACAATTGAGACCATGTATTGTCCCAAGACTTCCCCAGCTCCTAACAAGAACTGAGTGAAATTTGATGATACAAGAGCTCTTTAAAAATCATGCTACCCAGAACTTACATGATGTCTCTGTCTTTAAGCTCCCTATCTAATTGAGATATTAGATTGTTAGGTCACTAAACTCTTAGAGAAACCTAAACATACAAGCATTTTAGTCAGACTTAATCTACGCAAATTGTACTGAGACATGGACAAAGGTCAGAGTTTTCATTCTTGAAAAACACAATGGGATCAGCAGTGCCTTTTTTTTTCTCTGTAGGCTCATCACTGCAACACACACAAAAGAAATGGGAAACCTGATCTTTTATCCTCTCTAGCCTGAGGTGATTCATATGCACATATGTCCTTTCACCTTCACCTCTATCAGATTATCTTCCTTTGTCTGGGGAGTGGGGCCTCTATTCTTCTCGAAACCAGGATATATTGCAGCCAAAAATGTGAAGGGTGTAGAAGATGACAACTCAGTAATCCAGGGGCTGAGGTTTCTAATTGAGTGGATGAGGAGAGACTTGTGCAGTTTTTTAATCAAAGACCTAGCTAAAGGAAACAGCACTGGTTGTTAAGTTCTTATGAAAAAGACAAGTTTCCTATGTAATTAGCTGCCTACTCTGCAGGAAGAGTTAGATTTTCTAGGTCCTTAGTGGCCATAGCTGTCTAGTCTGCAGTGTGTAAGATATCTTTTTTGTGTGTCTTTATATGATTGTCTTTTCACTCCTGTGAAAGCTATTTATTTCCATCAGCTGCACAGCACCCATCGCACCTCTGGCACCCTGAGTAATTACAGCTGATCAAGGTGCTTAATTGCTAGGCACTGTCATGCCAAAGTATCTCTGACCTCAGGTACATAAGGGAAAAAACATGGGCCTTCTACATCTTAAAGGCTCCATGTGAAAGGTTAATACACAGAGTAGAGACACACACTGTTAGTAGAAAGATCTGGACTTGTAAATCCCATATAGATGCATGGGATTTCATGCACAAAAGAGCAGGGTTTAAAATGTGCAGCTTTTTTCTTAGGGTAGCTGTTCACTGCTCTGTGTTCTGGCAGCTCTTTCTGCACTCTGCATGGAGGTCTGAGCTCTGTTCTACTTAAGGGTGACCTACTGCACTGAAGCCCTTCCCCTGAATCTAACCCTATTCCCCTTTCCCCTATACAGTATAATTGTCCTTTAAAAGGAGATAGTAGAAGCACAGAATCAGCAAGGCCTGTCCACTGCCTGAAACTATTTCTAACTGCCTTTTAAAAGTCAACAGGAGTTGACATTGGAAGTTATCAATTGTTCAGATGTTACTATTTTAAAAAAAATCTCAGATGAGATAAAAAACAGACAAGGAATCTTAAAATGTTTCATAGAATTTACCAGTGAAGAGTTTCTAGCTCTTTCTAATTAGACAACAGGCTGAAATTGAACTGAATGCTAGGAAAACTGCAAACCAAAAATCCATAAGGTTGAATACCTGGGACTTTTCAAGTGCATTGCTATTTGCAGTAATATTACTGCTATTAATGATGCAGTATATGTGCACTGTATTTGGTGATGTATGAAACCCACCCCCATGAATAAGTTAAAATTATTACCTAGGAAATTAATTTGTGCCACACTATGGGTGTCTTGTAAACTACCAGCAAAATGAGGACATCTTTTATCTGTTTAAATTTTTATCTAGTAGTTGGATTTCACAAGTTTAGTCTGGTCCTGGCACCTCTCTCAATGCAGGCAATTCTGTCCATATTCCTTTGATTGAAAGAAGTGGTTGACTGTGATCCCTATGAGCAGTAGGCTGAGTAACTAAGATTAAAGGGCACATGATTGTGTTCTTGCCAATGATAACAAAAGAATAGTGGCATGTTGCCACCTTCTATCATTATAAACCTGCCTGTGATTCTCCCATCTGCAGCTTCGAAAGAAGAATTTTAGCTTAGTTAATGCACGAGGTAACTTTTTGTGGACTAATTCAGTAGTACCAAACAATAATGATTAATGTGTTCCAGAAGTTGCTTAATTTTCTTTCCTTCAAATTACTGTTATTTTCTTATGGTTTTTGATCAGTTTAAACACAACATCCTGTTGATAAGGGATTGAGCTGCTTTAACTGGAATGTAGTGCAAAGGAGATATGATTGGCTGCTGTAATCTGATCAAAGCAGGTGGAATTTTTTAAGATCTTGTGGAGACTACAGCATGTAAAAGACTGTAAGATTGTATATATAAAATATGTTGATACTTGCAATAATTCTACCTCTATCCAGCTTGAATTAATTTGAATTGTCTCATGCTGTACCTAGAGAATAATTTCTGTGTTTTATGAGATGGGACACAGTGGATTAGGGTGTTCTTGGCATGAAATGATACACACATTCCTGGTGTGATATGTGTTTTGTAAAGTTCATTAGGAGAAAGGTGCCATGTTGATATCAGATTAACATCTGATAATCCAAGTATCACCCGGTGAAATTGGTTGATATTTCTGTCTGCTATAAATAAAGTTTTGTATATTTAGTTGAACATTTTTGTTGCATAAGAAAGGATTTTTTTTTTGAATGGTTTTATTTTATTAATATATTCTTTTTTGATATTGATATTGATATTTACTGTCTTAAGCAATTAAATTACTTTTTTTCTGTTGCTTATTTATGTGTCAAATTTTGCATGAGTGTATCAGTCAAGGTTAGCCAAGCTACTGCCAAATTTTCTGGCTTGCTATTCATGATTGTCTATGATGTCGGCAACTCAAATTGTAAGATGTCATTTTTGTTTCCTAATTAAAGTCTCAGAAGTAACAAGTAGTTGCTGCCCACAAATTAGTTTGCTCGCACATGCTTTACTGCACTTGTGACAAGGGGACATGTCATACATACAAATATCCATTCTAACAAGAAATCCTTCATGAAAAGCATCATGAACAGTGAACCATGAGATGACAGCTTGACTGAGCAAAACATCTGTTGATGAGTGCCTTCTAAGTGCTTGAAAATTATTTGACAGAGCCAAGCATCCACTGTGAGATCTAATTTGCAAGAAATGTTGTAAAATGTAAATAAGACTGCAGTTTAATATGGAGCTTGCAAAGAGACTGTTCTTCAGTAGGCAATGAGAGTGAACAGACTAAATGGGCCTATCTTCAGGAAATTGAGCAAAGTAAAAACTTTGGTTAAATATTTACTTTTTTATGTAATTTTTTGCATGAGTAACCATTTACCTGTTAAAGTCTCAAATTGTAAATTGTGTCTGTCCATCTGGATTTGTGCTCTTTGCTACCATTTTCTGATTAGATAAGGGAGTGGTCCCTAATATCTAAAAAAATTGTTGTTCTAATATTACTAAATAATTCTCTTTTACCTTTTATTTAAGGAGCTCCTAGCTACAAGGAGATTTTAAAGAAAACTAGAATATAACAATGTTAAGATAAATTATTTCCTATTACATCTTGTAGTTAAATGGACCAGAAAATACAGTTACCAAGTATCACTCCTCAACTTATGTCTGTTTTGTTATTCTATATACACAGCATATTCCTGCTAGGCTGGGAACATCAGTATTTAAGTAATAACTTCAATAATTCTCTTGGAACAACCATTGCATTAGCAGTCAAAAGCACAAGGTGTAGGACGCAGTCCTTAAGTACCCAACTGTGGTTAGAAAATGTCAAAGAGCTGAGCTGGGAGATTTGTGGGGTCCCTCAGGCAGTTCAAACCTGTACCTCCCTTCTTAGGATAAAACTCACAACAACCATCTATAAGAGTGAGCAGACCTATATCCCATCATAATCCCTGATGCTGGGCCAGAATTACCTTGCTGGTTAAGGACTATTTTTAGGAGTCCTCATATTAGGAGTTTCGTGACAACGCCAAAGTTTAGGAAGAGAGCATATTTCAGAGTACATCTTTACAACTTCACCATTCCCATAGCTGCTTCCTCTGATTAATTAGATAGCAAGACTTCATCAATGACTTAGCAGCAGGGTCTCTTGTACCTTTCTCTGGAAATCACATTAATAATGAAAAAAATGCAGAAATTACATCTATAAGATGATACGTGTTTCTATTTTATATTTCAAATCTCTGAAAATCTGATGCCAAGTTTCAGGAGAGAAGCTGAATCATGTTACTGAAATAAGACTTGCTGCATGTGGTGTCCCCGATCAATAAACCAAACCCAAATGAAAATATAAAAACAGTAGCTTATATTAACGCATCTTATTTATGTTCATTTATGTTTAGTGTGGGTTTTGCATGAAGTGCAGCTAAAAAGCTGATCTTCTTGAATGGAAATCATTAGTCCTACAGAGGAGGAAGAGAGGAAGGAGGATCTTTTAAAGTGACAGCTGATTTCTGCAATCTGTTAATGACTCCCTTGGAGAGCTTTTGAAAGCATCCTGGAGACAAATGAATAAAAATTACAGCATCAATAGTTTTCTCGGGGAACGCACTATTGCTGCAAAATTCCTTGTTCCAGGCAGAGTGGGAGGTGTAATTGGCAAGCACTGTTACTCCCTGCAACCTGAGACCACGTAATGTGGACCACATTAGCTGAGAGAGATTGCCCACATCCCTATGTACTGAGCTCATATGTCAGCAATTACTTCATTGCCAGTCCATTCAAGTTTGGAACAGAAGTAAATAAGCAGATGTGATATCTCTGCTTTATTCAAGCTTGCAACTAGAGGCCACCCTGATAAGCATCCTTGATGGAGATGAGGGAACCAGAGTGAGGGTAACAAAATGAAAATTCTGATATAATAAAAAAGTAAGATTATTTTTCATGCTCAGGTTTATTGCAAAGCATTTGTAAGATGTTTCAAAGACCACTGCTAAGATCTGATTAACAAAAACTATAGGAATGCAAAGAATGAGGTCTTTGCATAAAAAGGGAGGGAAAAAACAAAGGCTTATCTTTGTTGAATACATTCTAGGATATTTAATTTCTGGAAGTTTAATAAATAGATAATTGTCACATCTTGTTCTTACCCATCTTCCTGAAAGGTATTGTAGTCTAAAAACTCATCTGCCCATCACCTGGGGAAATGAATTGTCATCTTTATTTCATCGAGTTAGTCAGAATTTGCCCTGCGGGTTTGTTACAAAGTTTTCCATCATTAATAATGAAACAATTGCATGATATATTTTTTTCTGGGAAATTTCTGACACGATGTTTATGCAATAAAATCACCTTGAATTATTATAGTGTGTGGGCAAGGTAACCTAAATAATTTCCAATTTATTTTCAGAATCTTCTTCAAAACTTGCAGATGTCTGTCAGTGCTCTGCATTCTGTTCCATAGCAAAAATTTAAGACATTTGAGTGCCCAATTTAAATTGTTTTCATGCTGAGCCTGACAAAACTAGTTTTAAATCTCAGCTGAAATATTTTGCATAGACCTAAAAAGCTGTTTGGGTTATGAGATAATGTTGAACTGCATAGTTCAAGTAGACATTCTTACAAAAGTGGTCATTTGTGCATTTGTATTTTGTACCATAACTGGCCCATGTAGCTTAACCTGTCTTTCCCATTTTCAGTGGGCTTTGATAAAACCCATGTAATGATTCCTTCTCATTTCCAGATAGAAACTCAAATTTAAAACTTATGTAAAATATAGTAACTTTCTTTTTTTATTAATTCAATGCAGACAGTAAGTCAGATTGTGATTGTAACTGGGAGACAAGAACATCCATAGGATTAACCTATAAACCAACTAACCATCTATCCATAATTTCTCTCCTAAAATGTAGGTCATATTATTAAACACTTTCCTAATGGTTTAAGTTCCAAGCTCTAACTCAACAGATTACTGCACTTTTAAGAAGTTATCAGTAAATTTGAAACATGTTTTAAATATGCAAGTTCTGAGTTGCCTTGGGATTTCAATATTCATAATAAGACTCAAAATGGAAATTATTTCAAATACCTAATTTGGATCTATGAATATTTTAAAGACTGATTTAATGCGTAGGTTGTAACACAGAGCCTAAAGACTGTTTGCAAATGAGTGAAGTTAAATAAGATGGTCTCTGTATTTTCATTCAAAGTTATTTTAAAATATAGGTAATTTCTATGGAGTATCACATGGAGCTTTTTAGCTAATGTTTTATTAATTATAGCCTATATATATGTTCTCAAGGAATAAAAATTACTTAGTGTTTATTATTTTCATAGCAGAGTAAACCGATGAATCATAGCCTGTGTCTACGTGAGGCTCTGGTGTGCTGTTTCAACCAAAAATGAGCACAGAAGCACAGACAATACACATATAAAATATTATAAATAATCATCCATACAAAAATATTTAAATACTTTTTGACATTAACATGTTAGGAAAAGACACAGGATTTGGGAAAATTATTTTACAATTTTTACTATGAAGGCCTCAATCATTCTCCCAGGTTGCTACTCATGCTGCCAATAAACTCATGTTTATCTGTCACAGAAATTGTTAAAATTACAGTCCCAAGACTTTCTTTCAGAACTGAAATAATGGCATATAATTACTGTGACTTACTTAATGAAATAAGAAACAGAAATCTAAAGCAAGAGTTCTGAATTGTAAATATCATATAAATCATTATAAATTACAATTATAATAAATAATAATCCAGGTATTTTACTTTTTTATCTGCACAGCTGTAAATGCTATCAATCATGATGGCATTCATGTACTGCTGTGAACGCAAGGAAGGAAATTATGATCAGCCAGGAAACGTGGGCTCTTCCAGCTGCTGAGCAGAGAAATGGCTGCATGGTATTTCTATGAACTTGACCATGCATGTGACAGCACTGTGCTGTGTACAGCTCTGGTACTGAATGGCTTTCCTCTCTTGGGCCAGCAAATGCTCTTCCAGAAAACACATGGGAATAAAATGATCATGGTGGTGAAAATTGTTGCCATGCGCGTCAACAAGAAGGATGCTCTCAGCCCTGCCCTAGCACCTCCTTGGAGTCCCATGGGATTCTCCTTTCTTTGCTCATAAAACTAACCTGATAATTTTCCATGCTGTTTATTTTGTTCTTAGTTGAAAAGTTCTGAAACCATGAGAGTACTGCACTTTTAAAGTACGAAAGCGAAAGCAAAATCATGGATCCAAGCAGTCCTACAGGAGGCATTTCAAAATGAAGCAGACTTCCAAAAGTTTTGTGTCATACCTACCAACCTGATGTGGATGTAGCACATGCTATGAAGCATCTAAAATGGCAGTACATGCTAATGATTGCAGGTTCAGTACCAAATTCTCTTTTTCTGAGGGAAAGCATGTTTTCAAAACTGTCTTTTAAAGTAACACTGGTAACATACTTACTTGCTTAATTAACCTTGAGATATAAAAATAGGGAGAACTAATAGCTATAACACTATGTTATAGTAGCTATGTTTTTAGAAAATCATTCTGATTAATATTCCATTTTCAAATTCTGACTAACTCTTCATCTTTTCTGACAAAAATTCAGTCATATAGTACGCCAAAAGTTGTAATGGAGATTTTCAAAGCTACAAACCATATGAGCTATTTAAATCATGATAGTCTCGTATCAAACTCTGATCTCCTCTGCCTGTGTTTATCTACTCAAATAAGAGAAAACACAGAGTGTAGCAATATTAATTGAGTGAGTATTGAATATTTTCTTGGCATTAAGTGGAGAGCATACTTAAGTACAAATATGGTATTTTTTTACTCTGACTAATTTAGATAAATTCTAGGACAGTATCATTGCAAGTAAGCCATACATATAATAAATCATAGATTATGAGCAGATCTGTGTGTTTGCCTTTTTCTCCTTTTCATTTGCATGAAATTTTCTTGTACCTCATCATATTCAGGATGCCTCACTCTGAAGTTAATACAATTGAAATCTTGTCAGCTTTTTCAGAGATAAGTATGTATCATACCCCTCCACCATAAAGCAATTTCAAAGAAAATCTTCCCATTTTTTTTTATATGTAGGTATACTATTGCATATACCTTAATGCCTACAAGTGTTTCTTCTTACTCCCTACACTTTCTTCAAACCATCTGATTAGAAATGGTTTCCATTTAAGAAGCATTACATCTAGCAGAATTTATTACCTTACTTAGGGGCCCTAAAAGATGGGTACTCCTGTCCTTTTCATATCCGTTAACACACAACTCATATATCAAAAGAGCTTTAGGAGTAGTTCCAACAAACATAACAAATCAGGCTTCTCTTAATATTTAGTTGAAAATGTCTCCTTTTCTGCTGCAGAGAGCTAGAAGAAGGAAAGAAAATAATTCTTTTCACAGTAACCAAAAAGGTTTGCCATCCTTCCAACCTGTGCGACTCTGATTCAATGGTGTGTTTGAAGGAGGCAAAATCTACTAGTTTCATGGCAATGTCTTAACAGCAGGCTCTATCCTGCCCCATGTGAAACCTGAAAACAGTTCAAAGCTTTAGGAGGCAAGTGAATAGCTGAGAAAGTAACACTACAACACAGAAATGCCAGGAATAATAATTGAAGGTTCGAAATCTGATATTGTGCTCTAAGTCTGACATCATTTTACTTTTAGCAGTCAGGTAAGTCTGAGTCTTGCTGAATAGTGACACTGATATCATTAAAAGTGCCATCACTTTAAAAAGTCATTTGCAGTCATGCAAAGTTCATTGAAATAAATAATGTGAACCTGTATTTTCAAGAAAACATTATGCAGATCAAAAGTCCATGAGCTTGAGCAGTGGGATTTTAGATGTCTTTTATTAAAGTCTAGACACTTTCCTGCTTAGTATGCTGGCTGTTTTCAGTTCCATCCTGAGAAATCTCCCAGTACTGTGACAATGCATTTCAATCTCAGGAGACATTTTCTTACATCACATTACTTCATCACATGACTTTTAGGCCTCTTAAGTTCCTTCTATGGATTACTCTTAGACCCTATCAGATCTTCTCTGACATTTTTATGTGCATTATTTTATGAAAAATGGAAGTTAAGCATCATTCTGAAATGAACAAAATTGCTTTTTGCTGTTATATTTCAAATATATTCTGTTACTGTATTGTCAATGAGTTAAAGCTATAAAATCCAAGCTCTGTCTAAAAACATATGCATATATTTCAATATAAGGCAAGACAGGCTGTGCTGAACAGAGATTCCATGATATTGTTGTCAGAGATTCTGAGCTATGGGCTAAATGAAGCCTTGACCTCAGTAATGAAATTTCTACAGAAAATGCATTTGTGAGGAGGGGAAACTCTGTATCTTTATTCACAAATATTTGGTTTTTGAGCTTGTGAGTTATGGGCTTTCTGATATTATCAGTAAGGGTTTGAGAGCATGACCTGTGTGCCTTCCACAGCTCTGTCAGATGTGCTTTATGTTGGTCATTCAACAACCAATGGAGAGAATCCTACTTCACAGGATAATGAAGTGGTTTGGGTTGGAAGGGACCTTAAATCCAAGCCCTCTGCCACAGAGAGGGACAACTTTCACAAGACCAGGTTGCTCAGAGTCCCATCCAACCTGGCCTTGAATAACTCCAGGGATGGGGTATTCACAACTTCTCTGAGCAATCTGCTCCAGTGCCTCACCACTCACACAGCAAAGAATTTCTTCTTCTTATCGACTCTACACCTACTCTCTTTCAGTTTAAAGCCATTTTCCCTTGCTCTGTCACAGCAAGCCATTGTAAAAAATCTCTCTCCTTTTTTCTCATAGGCTCTCTTCAGGTCCTAATAGGCCTCAGTTAAGTCACCCTGAAGCCTTGTCTTCTCCAGGCTGAACAATCCAAATTTTCTCAGCCTTTCCTCATAGAAGAGGTGCTTCATCTCTCTAAACATCTTGGTGGCCTCCTCTGGACTCACTCCATCAGGTGTATGTCCTTCCTGTGCTGGGGACTTTGCTGGGTCATGTCAAACCTCTCATCCACCAGCTCCCCGAAGGCCTTCTCCGCAGGGTTGCTCTTCATCTGTTCATCCCCAGCCTGTGTTGATACTGGGAGTTGCCCCAACCCAGGTGCAGCACTTTGCATGTGGTCTTATTGAACCTCAGGAGATCCCCATGGGCTCAGTTCTGGAGTTTGTCCAGGTTGCTCTGAATCCCATCCCATCCCTCTGGTGCACCAACTGCACTGCTCAGCCTGGTGTCATCTGCAAATTTTCTGAGGGTGTACTTGAACTCTTTGTCTATGTCATTAATGAAGATATTAAACAGGTTTAAACAGTATGGACCCCCAGGGGACACTGCTTTTCCCTGACATCCATCAGGACACTGAGCAGTTGACCACTGCCCTCTGAATGCAATGTTTTACTATCCAAGATCTACTTACAATCTAGTTGCTATCAAATGCAGTGCAGGTTGGCCATACATTTGTAAAGTCAATTGCTTGGGCCTATATTGAATATTAGTTACGTTCAGCACTTTTTTAATCCTCTGAGCCATTCCAGACCTCTAGCAATCCTATGATTAAAGAACTAATGCACTGAAATTAGTGTTTCATTTGCATTCCATTTTACCTGCAAAATGTTTATTGCAATACAGTAAAGACTTGCTTGGATATTTTACAGAGTTAAGCATGTCTTTGTTTTAGCAAGTAATTTGTGACATTGTAATATTTCTGTAAAATACCACCAGGCGAATAATTTATTTTTCACTTAACTCTATTACCTCATTTATAAGCCTTTGTCTGCACCATGACCTTGTAATAAGTGTGGTTAACTGCTATCTCCTGTCAGTTCAAACAGTTCTTTGAAGAATAAAAGCAAGTGTCTAATTTGTACCTCACTTTTTATTAATCTGCTGTATTATTCTGTCTTTCTGAAGTTTGTTATGTGTTTTGGTCTAACCCCAGCTGGCAGCTCACCCCCATACAGCTGCTCACTCTCTCCCCCACCAGCAGGATAGGGGAGAGAATCGAAGGAGTAAAAGTGAGAAACCTCATGGGTTGAGATGAAGACAGTTTAACAGGTAAAGCAGAAGCTGCACAGGCAAGGAAGGCAAAGCAAGGAATTAATTCCCCGCTTCCCATGGGCAGGCAGGTGTTCAGCCATCCCCAGGGAAGCAGGGCTCCATCACACAAAATGATGTCTTGGGATGACAAAAGCCATCACTCCAAATGTCCTCCTTTTTCTTCTTTTCCCCCAGCTCTATAAGCTGAGCATGACACCAGACAGTAAGGGATATCCCTTGGGTCAGCTGGGATCAGCTGTCCCAGCTCTGTCCCCTCCCATCTCAAGCACCCCCAGCCTCCTCTCTGGTGGTGAGGAGCAGAGGCAACCTTGGATCTGCATAAGCACTGCCCAGCACCAACTAAAACATCATGTTATCAATTTTGTTTCTATCAGAAATCCAAAATATAGTCCCATAACAGCTACTATGAAGAAAATTAACTCTATCCCATCCAAAACCAGCACAGTATATTAAACACAAAACTCAAATCCCAATTTCACAATATTTGTTATACCTCCCCTCAGGAGCTTCTGACTTTTTAAAGCCAGATCATATTTTTGATTTTGCAGTTGAACTATAAATCCAGGGTACTTCTTGCTGCAAAATCGGAATTGCCAGATAATTTATTGTTTTTCCTACCTTTTAAAACAAATTTGATCAGGATTTGGCATCCTAGATTCCTATATTCTGAGGCACCTTTCCCTCAAATGGGTCTTACTTCCCATTTGGGACAATGCAATGATAAAGCCAAAGCCAGAAGGTTTGTACTGGCAAGACATTAAACAAATCAACAACATTAAAGCCTCAAGAAATCAGACCTGAAGTATTTATTCAGAAAAGTGGGCCAACTTTTGAGCTTTTGCTTCTCAATCAAAACTGTGTAAGTGTAGGTGGCACATATGCAGGAGTACTGACTTCTGAAGAATCAGAGAAGGCAAAGGCAGCTGTAAGCCTGCCGTCCAAACATTCAGTAAAGCACCTACAGTTTCTGAGAGCTACATAAATATGCTGCTTCTAATGAGCTCCATTTTTCAAAATAATTTTAGTTTCAGAAGGCTGAACATTTTCATATAAGCAGCAAAGACTCACACAGTGATCCTTGCTACAAAGTTAGAAGGGCTTAAAATAGATCGTGGGGGTTTTCTATTAAATAGAATTTTGAGACACTATAAATGCAGACAAAAGGATCATATTTTCTTAAAATCTGTTTCAACATTTAATTGTGCTCTGCTAAGCTGTATCTTTTTCCTGGTTTTCCTAATTTTTAGTTTCTCTTTGCAACGCAACACCTTGGTATGATATATAACCTCATGATATATTACTGTTTTCCTTTTGTAATAGTGTTCAGAGATACATAATGTCAATTTTAATATTTTTAAAATAAAAGTTAAGCAATCATAATATCGACTTAGCGAGGTTTATTTGGGTTTGGGTTTATTTTGTAGAAAGGTAAAACATAGGTTTGTGACAGATCAAATTAATAATCAAAGAGAAGCTCTGAAAAGATTCAGCATAGCTGTAAAGGTATGCATGTACAATTAGGAATAGTTTGGTTCAAGATATGGTGAGACTTCTGATAAACAGAGGAACAATCTCCTGTACTGGATTTTTCAAATAATTTAAATAAAAGCAACAGTAATCTCTCAGTGGTACCCCATCCAAAATAACTAATATATATATTAAAATGACAGGTTACAGATTTAAATTTCAAATCAAAATATGTTCTTGGTTACAGATGAGTTATTATTGAGTAATTTATTTAATTTGCTGAAGGCATTCTAATGAAAGCAGCTATAAAGTGTTTTCACAGGATAGTTGCATCAGCTGTAAGATAATGTGAGACTTCCCATGTTACCTGTTAAGTACCAGTGTCTCTCCCTCAGCATGACAGTGGGGTTGAGAGGTGAGAAAAAGGTTGTCCACTTGAGGTAAAATAGGCATAAACCCATATTGCTAACAGAAAGCTCAGGGATTCAACTAATGGAAAGGATTGTCTGTGAGAAAGTTTTTCTGTCTAGGTTGAGATATAATTATGCATTAATATATATTGACATATATTTTGAAAATCGCCGAGCACTTACTCTTCCACTTCCATCCCAATTATTCTATGGAAGCTGAGTATGTTTGTGGCAGAGAGCCTAGGAGACACAATCAGGGAGCAGAATTAGAGCATCATTGCACTAAACAACCAGCAGATGAATCAAGCTGACAACTGAGAGGTGACTATTTGCATTTGAAAACAGAGTGAAATGAATTTGCTACACTGAGGTCTTAATCTTTCTACCTCTAATCCTGCAGGTAGCTTAATTCAAGTCGATGGCATCACTTGCCTGAGTAAAACAAGCAGTATTTAGTTCTTCCTCAATGCTGTGCATTAATTAAACGAGAGGCAGAGAGCACTAAAACAGACATACAACAGGCCTGCCTTCAACTCCTTTGTGTTTGCCTGAGAGGAAGACGGACACGCAGAATTGCTGTATTTCCTTTCAAAGGGCAGGTTGTGCATGCTGTTCTTTTTATATTTTAGTCTTTCACCAGGGAATAATGAAAGACACTGCACTTTCCTCTACAAGGCTTGTTTGCACAGGAAAATTCACCAGTGCATTTATGAAGGGATTTAATCAGACCAGTGTAAAAACCCATTACTGTTACGCCAGAATAGTTACTTCAGAAATTTCTTCATTTTAGACAGCACCTTTGTTCTGAAAGTATGAACATATGATAGTGCTACACCTACAGAAGTCTTCACCCACTGCATGGAATTATTTATTGTGTATTTTAAGTGTCCTCCTGCATACTGGTTGATGCTCTTGTTGAAATACTCAATTCTATATTTACACAAAGAGCTTCAACAATCGCCACAAAATCCCCTCTAGCTGAACTTATCACAGGCACCCACAATGCCTCCTGCCAATGTAATTCAAGGATTAATCCCCATCCCACAGGGAATTTGGAGTTGCATATGCCCACCATATAATCAGGGCAATTGTATGACCAGCCTTGACCTCTCTCCACTGTGATGCTTGTTAGACCTTTGCTCCCTTATCTCCAAAGCCACCACTTCCCTTCTGGCTGAGGACCAGAACTAATTCAAATCTTGTTGCAGTGGCAAGTTTTTCCAGAGAAGCAGGTTTCTAGGAAGGTGGTAGGATCCCACGAGGATAAGAAAGGTCTGTAAGGCTCTGAGGAAATGACAGGTAGGACCAATAGATAGCAAGAGAAAAGGAGTACAAGATGCTGCGAAAAGGAAACTCCCTCATTCCTCTCTATGGCCACTGCTCTCTTTCAGACTTTTTTCATTCCTGTAGTGGTCTGGACAGCCATGTTCCTTACCTTTTTTACCCTCCAGATTTTCTCAAATTGTAGAAAAAAGGAAAAGAGGGAAGGCTATTCCATGGAAGAAGGACAGGATGTAAAGCACAGCAAAGCCAGAATGACAGCATATGGTTGTAGGCATATATTCCTCAGGTGGAACAGAAGACCCTATGGGAAGAGACAAAATTTTTCAGGGTAAAACAGCTCAGTTATCAGGATGATAACTGAGATGATAAACAATCATAAACATGATAAACAATGATAAACAAAACAATCCATCTTGCCATAAAATAGCTGCAGGATAATGTATCCTGGAAAGCAGCTTGGTGGAGAAGGACTTGGGGGTCCTGGTGGACAACAAGCTGTCCCTGAGCCACCAGTGTGCTCTTGTGGCCAAAAAGGCCAATGGTATCCTGGGATGCACTAGGAAGAGTTTTGCCAGAAGGATGACAGAGGTGATCCTGCCCCTCTGCTCAGCCCTGGTGAGGCACATCTGGAGTGCTGTCTCCATTTTGTGGCTCCCTGGTAAAAGAAAGACAAGGAACGAGGAGAGGATCCAGTGGAGGGTTGTTTTAGAGGATTGGAGCATCTCTGTTATGACAGAGCTGGGCCTGTTTAGGCAGAAGAGATGACTGAGGGGGGGATCTTATCAATGCATACAATTATCTTAAGGGCAAGGCTTGAAAAGATGGGGCCAGGTTCTTTTCAGTGGTGCCATGACAGGACAAGGGGCAAGGAGTGAAACTGAAACACAGGCAGTTCCATCTGAATATGAGGAAAATTTTCTTTACTTTGAGGGTGACAGGGTAGTGGAACAGGATGCCCAGAGAGGTTGTGGAGTCTCTTTCTCTGGAGACATGTAAACCAACTCCTGGTCACAGTTGTGTTCAGCCTGCTCTAGGTAAACCTGCTTTAGCAGGGGGTTGGATCAGATGAACTCCAGAGGTCCTTTCAGTCCCAAGCAGGGCTTGAAGTATTCTGAGATACAGGAGAGCCAGTACCAGACCCTACTTGAAACCACAGGGCAAGAACTTCAAATGCAATGATAACAAGAGAAAAGGGAAAAGAAGAAGAAAAGAGCAGCACCTTACCTCACCCTTTTTTATCTCCCTACTCAATAATTTTCTCCATGTTAACTTTTCCACTACATCTGCAAGGCCAACAAAATATCTCCAAGGCAAGCTTCACATCTGCAATCACCATGATTCTCCCTTTTACTGGCTCCTTTTAAGTCTTAGGGTGGGCACAAGGGGAAGAGAAAATTAGAACCATCAGTAACTATTTCTGGCCTGTTTCCTCATCAGAGATATAAATTGCATCATATGAGCCTACATGTAATATTTTTAATTAATTTTCAATGTTATAGTAATTAGGTTTCAAACAATAAGCTGGGACACAATGCTGTTATCCAATGTGATGTCTCAGCCCTGTAATTCTAACAAAAGGCAAGACAAGAGATGTTGTGAATCATTTTAAGTAGTCCTTACATAGGAGAGGAAATAAAACACAGATTTTTTTTTTGGCTTGCCTTTTTTGTAGTAAACAGCAGAGCAAATGTTCTTCTAACCTAAATGGGAGTATGAAACGAGTGCTGTATCATAGCAACAGCCAAAGGTTTGTCTCAATATTTGAATGATTATGAACATCCTTGTTAAGTGTATAGTATACTGCTATGTCATAAGGAAAACCTAGTAAATTACTGCTATAAAAGTGAGCTGTTGAAGCTGACTATCTTAGATTCCTTTATCATGGTGTTTATTTAGCACTGCAAGAGTGAATTCTTGTTCCCAGGCATGCTTTTTAATGACAGAAGACAGATCATAAGAAGACAATAAATCCTGATATAGTGGCAGAAAAACTCTCATATGTATTTTGAAATTGTGCTTCACAATTTTCAAATCAATGTGCAAAGTAATCTTTTTCAGGAATAAGTTTTCATGTCTACTGTTCAAACTGGTTGAATTGTCAACATGCTGTAATGGGGAAAGCTTGTTTTATTGAAATTTGTGTCAAAAATAGCATTTTTTAGGTGCTTCATCTGTATTTGTCCAGAACAGGGGTTCTGTGGTAAGTTGGATTTTGTTTTTTAGATGATTTTTTGCATCATGTTACTTAAGACCCTTTTGTCCAGTTGTTAAATATTGTGTGTTGTAACCAAGCAACGCAACTAACGTTTAGAAAAGCACCTAACTAGGTGCTTACATCAGGGCTGCATTCACAGAAAAATATGCTGTTACAAAGTGTGCCTTGCAAAGACACTGCTGGCCAGGGAAATCATTCCCTAGCACCGTGGGATGAGAGCACCATACACACCAGGAGGGGGTATTTCTGTGCTGATGTGTCTGTGTGTGCATGTATGTATAGAATCAGGGCTTTTGAAGGGGAAGCATAAAACCTCATCAAGTCAGATAAAGAACTACTACAGCTGGTCTGTAAGACACACAGGGAGGGAAGATATCTTAAAAAAGGCAGTACCATGACCCTGGGTTGCGTGAAGTACTTGCATTAATCTAGGATCCGGAATAAGGAACCTAACTGGACAGCAGGCTTCATTTGTGTACTGACACTCCCTGTCACAAGTTAGCTGTTACTATTCAGCAGGAAGAGTTGAGAGTATTCCCTCTTTCCAGGACAAACTTCTTACTGCCTGAAAAATGGAAATGGTTATGAGGAACATGGAGAATGCTGCTGAAATCACCTAACACGGCTTATTACACTCCAGGTATATTTTAAGAAATAGGAATGATTTTTGAGATGTGCCTTTAATCTGTAGAAATCAGTAAATATTTCCCAGTAATGAATCCTGACTGGAATCAGCCACTTGTTCTAGCTGTGACCACACCTCTGCTTGTTCAACTCTAAGAACTGCCAAACAAGGGTACTGCTCTTCAGTGGGAAGTGTGGAGGAAGAAAAATCACCCCCATTCTTTAGCAGCCTAACCAGTTTTTCCCTAAGACTTCATGACAAGTGGTACTCTGACTAGTTAGGGCTTGGCACTACCCCCATGGATGGTCTATGAACACCAGCACAGGAAGGCAACCTCACCACTTCATCCCACTTTGGTGCTGAGGGCCAGTCTCTAAATTCTAGTCTATGAATGTGTCTGTTGTGAAATACTGATTGCTGGCTTTGGGGATTTATTTGCCTTGGCATGAACTGGCTGCTCTGGGTTGGCTCTCTCTGTGGCAAAACGTTTTGGGCTAAATCTGTCCCAGGTAGAGCATGTGGAGCTGGCACTGCTTCAGCAGCATGCACAGCTGGGGTCCACGGGTGTGCAGTAGGACTTCAATGGGACTTTGGTCCTTCTGTCTTTTTAAAATATAGCACTGGGGCTTCTAAAGTGCTTTGAAAATTGTATAACTCCCCCTAAGAGAGGAAAGACTTTAAATAAGGCTCTGGATTTTTTTTATTTTTTATTTTTTTGAGCTACAGTATTTTGACCTGATTCTAAATTAAAACATAATGATACGGGCCAAAGTAATCTACTATGCTCCTTTATAGAAGCTCTGACAAAATACAGAGAAACTGTAGAGAAAGATAATAGAAAGGCTAAATAGGATATGCATGGAATATCTTAATTTTGCTACAAGCTGGGCTAATTAACACTAATTCCTTTTAATGAAAGGGTGATAAATAAAGCAATATTCAAGCTCTTGTTTCTTATCCTTTCCTTGCTTCAGTGCTGGTATTACTCTATTGTCTTTCTCCCCTAATTTCCCTAAGTGTAAGAGAAGAATCTGGCCCTTTCATTTTAAGGAAGAAATCCTTGAAATCAGGACTCTGCTCTGGTACTGAAAACCAGTGCAGAATACGAAAGACAAAAACTTCCCTGAGCTGGTTTCTGGAGGTACCTGAAGGTGTTATCCCCCTTGGAAACAGCTTGTCTGCACTGCAACATTACTTCTTTTGGAAAAATGGGCATGTTCATTTTTCCTGAACATGAAAATTTGACATGTTTGTGTCAAGTTTCTTTTCCTTGTAACCATCCTCTCCCCTCAAATTGTTATTGTAGAGGTAGATTTTTCTTTAAATTAAAATGAGACTTTCAGAGTGCCTTTCCATTGCTTAATAGCAATGGATAATGGCCTGTAGTCCTTTGTCATTGAAAAACACATGCTTTCAGCTGAGAAGATGCAATTTTCTTATCCTTGGTCTCTCTTCCCAGCCACTTTGAAATCTAAGAAATGATGCAGCAGATGCTGAGTTGAAAACTAGAAGACATATATGATTTAAGTGTCAGCTGCCTGGTGTTTACTGTTCTTTAGTTCACTATGATAGAAGACTGCAGCTGTGCAAATTAAAATAGAAATCTTAAAAAGATCATGATTTTTATTTCTTCTTTCCCCCAACTATTAAAAAAAAAATCAAAACTATATATTCTTTGTCAATTAAAATCAATATATATTTTATTATACTTTTTTACATGTTAATTTTGTTGTTGCCAGGGGCAACTACAGAAGAAATAAACACAAACAGCCAGTGTGTTCCTTTTCTGTTTGTAACTGTGTCATGGGCAAAACATTTGGGAGGATAAACTCATCATCATAAATTTGATCTGTTAAATTGACCAATTCCTGTTTCTGTTCACAACAGCCTCAACAGATTCCAGGGAGACGAAAAGGGCTGCTGGGCTACATTCTACCTTGTCTCCACATGGGAATTTTGGAATGAGGTGGGGTTTTATAGTTGATGAAATCAACTATATACCAACAAAATGTTCACGTGTATTGTTTAGCCATTAGCTATTGCTTAGGAATGCTTTAAAAATTAAAATACTAGACACCATTGCAATGTGGGTTTTCTCAAAACTCACCCTTCTGTATAAGGAGTCATATATAAAGGAGTCAAAATAAATAATTTTCTGTGCTACAGCTAAACAGTCTGTATGTTGTCTAAGGGAAGCTTCCTGTATTGTTATGTACTTTGGTGATTGCATTTTCTTTCAGTCTGTTCTCCTAAAACTGCTGCAATCACTAAACCAATTTGGTTTCAGTGTCACAACTGTCCTATAGCTCAAAGGAGAGAGTTCAAGGAATGATGATTTATAAAGCTGAAAATTCATTTGAATGTTCACCAAAAATTACTTTGTAGCCTTTGCACTTGCTGCTTTCCTGTTTAAGATTCTGTTTTAGGGTACAATCCAACCTGAATGTGTTCAGGACAGACTACTTTTCCCACTCAATTCACCTTTTCAAATTTTGAGCACAGACTCCACTCCAGAAATGAGCAGCCCCACAGTATTTTTCACTGATCTCAGAAAAAGCAATGCCTGAAGCGGCTACAAAGATCAATGTGAGAGCTTTAGAGAGTTGACTAACATAAAAATTTCAACTATGGAAAGGAATGAACCTATTGAAGAGGGAAAAACTCTGACTAGGTAACCAGAAACCTCTAAAACAAAAGGTTCAGCTCCAATTCCATTGAAAATACACAAAAGCAATTGTGATTTTTTTGTAGGCTACAAAGAAGACTTAGGTTTCAGTCTGTTACTTTGTTGATAAAAGTCACTCCTCTGTGTTTAAATAACCAAATGTTTTAAGAAAGGTGAGTATTTTGCAATATTTTGTCATTCTCACATCCTCCATGTGTAGATTGATTTTTCCCACCCTTTTTCTATCCATCACCTGATAGTGTCTTGTTTTTTTCATTGGATGGATAAGAGATAACATTGCTGTGATGGATAAAAGGATAAAAAAATTACAGTGGTGCTGGACGAGTTAAATTTAACGGGTGTGTAACTGACAGGCATGTACAGGACAAGCACTTTTATTGCAAACTTCTCACCGCCACTCATTTCACAGTGTGCTCCACAAATATTGGCAAGGAAATATGTCATGTGCCAGGGAATGAGTAATAGAGATTTGTGTGAAATATGGATGCCAGAGAATGTCTAATTATAGCTCATGAAAGACCAAACAATAACCAATAACAAACCCCAACAGAATCATTCCCTCAAACCAAAAGTGGATTAATCATTTTTGCAAACAACAGACAGTACTAATAGTCACTGAAATTCCTGTGTGGTCAAGAACCCATGGGTAAAGAAGTGGCCTAGATTTGTGGAAAAGAGGCTCTTGTCATGACAGAATGCAGGATGAAATCATCTTTGCTTGTGCAAGAGGCATTCCAGCATCTTAAATATAAAACTGTGTGTTAAGCTATGTTGGAATCTGGGAAGGAGCAGCTTTTCCCCAACTAAAAAAATAATCTGACTTGTACTTCCAACATTCAAAATAAGGCAGCAGATGGAGTTGCTAGGAGACAGAAGGCAAAGAACAAGAGCCTGAATGTCCTCTAGTGTCTCTACACAATAGCAAAGAGTATATGAAATGAGCCGGAGCTTTAGATCACACCATCAGCTATGACTGTTACAAGTGATGAAATGCAGTCTTTGCACTAACCAGGTAAATGTTAAATCTGAACAATTTTAATAAGAGGATCCATGAGAATTATATTGTATGATCTTTAATGCTTCTCTGCAGGCAATCCTTGTAACCACAGAATTAGAGTATAATTCGGGTAGGAGGGACCTTGGGAGATTTAGCTCAGCCTCCTGCTTAAATCATGACCAGCTCTGAGGTCAGACCAGGATGCTCAAGGATTTATCCAATCATCTCTTCCATGAATGGAGATGGCATTCCCTCTCTGCACAACTTGCTCCTCCTGATAGCACTCATGGGAGGAAAGGTTTTCCTCATATCCTCTCTGAACCACTCTGGTAATAATTTGTGCCTGCTGCTGGTCAGCCTCACACCTCTCACCATGGCTCCCTCTCCTTACTGACAGCCCTGCAGGTGCTGGAGGCTTCTGTCATGTCCCTCCAGAGACGTCTCTTCTCCTTACTGAACAAGCCCCAATCCCACAGCCTCTCTTCATGGGACAAATGGTCCAGCCACAATCATCCTGGCTGCCCCTGCTGAACTTATCCCTGTTTTATTGCTGCTTCCTGTACTGCAGGCCTAAAACTGGACACTATTATTCATGTGACCTAAGAAATGCTGGCTTTTCTCCTGTTCATACAATTTCAGGTGATGTCAGCCATCTTTGGCATCTTTTTTCAAGGTGCCCCACTGGCTCGGGTGGCTCATGCGTAATTCTGAACCCACCAACATGGGAGGTCAGCAGTGGCCTTCTGCCACTCCAGGGATTTTTGTTGACTAGACAATAGAGGTGTAAGGTGAGAGTGCAAGGTAGAAAGAGTAATAGGGTCATGTGCAGTGTTATGAAATGTGAAGTGAAAGTAAGGGCTGGCTGAGAAGTTGTCTCGGGAAAGATGAAATGGACGAGGAATGAAAGAAATGTCAGTAGACTTTGATTGTAGGACACTCAGAGTAAGAAAGATTTAGTAACAAATAATTTTCTTGTAGAAGTATCCCAGATAGTTTGACCGCCACTGGATAAGAAACCATTATAAAATGGGCTTTGTAAAATATATTAGAGAACAAGTTCAGAATAAAGATATTAACATATCCATTGAATGCTTAAGTTCTTCATCTAATTCTTTATTATAATTATAATAATTGGTGAAGAAAAAGAAAAAAAAATCTATCCAGTTATAGAAAAATACTTAGATTCAACAATAAATGTAAAAAGAAAAGAGTTTATCAATTAGTATATGAGTATGTTAGTATATTAGTATATATCAAATAGTATTATGAGGTCATCAGATTTTGAGACAGATGTCTGTAGAACAAAAAAATATGGTGAGCAATACCGAAGTCAGTACTTAATTGGTTCTATGAGTGGAGAAAAATTGCTAAAGAAAAAAGTTTGCTGGAAAAAAACAGTGGGTAAAAGGAATAAAGTAGTATAGTTCTTATGGGAATTTTAATAAACTACTTGAATAACTATCAATTACTACTTTAAATATTTATTCTAAAACCAATTTGCAATAAATTGTCACTTAATTTGAAAAATAACTCATAAAATTACAAAGACTTTTGAGCAATTTATTGAATGTAAGTGTCTACTAGTCCTCCATAGAGTTCAGAGTTATCATGTAATCACAGTTGTTAATGATCAAAAAAAAAATCCCCAAACTTTAAACTATGCGTTTGTGTTCTTATGCAATGGGGTATTGTAGGTAATCACAGAGCTGACATAAAGAAGGGCACCCCCCTCCCCCCCAATTAAAAATAAAAGTAGATAAAAATAACAGAATTATTTACAGATCCTAGAAAATGCAGATAATAAGGCGTTTGGACTGAACCACGAGAAGGACAGAAAATAGAAGCAGGCATTGGGGTGAAAGTGGGCAATGAATCAGGGAGGAGTCACCAAACGAGAAAAAGTCGGCTGTGCATGCAGGAATCTGTACACAGCACGAAGCCCTGGGGCAATGCTGGTTAACCAAACCTGATCTACAGCATTCAGCACAGGCTCTATCAGTGGTTAAAATAAAAACAGACAACACCCCCCGAAAAAAATAGGCAAGTAAGTAAAGTAAGTGGGGCATTCAGTGCGTGATTGGCTGATACTAGTTTTCAAGCTGAGACTTAGCAGGGAATGAGCCTCAAATAAGCTTCAGTAGTTGGCATAACCAGAATTTTATCAGTTGCAACTTCTCTGGATTTGGCTTGTGCACAACCGCTGTCTGAAAGGATCCAGCAGGGAAAGGTTGATTGTGTCTGTTCTGGTCCCACCACCTGCTTTAAGGATGGATTCCCACTTCTCCAGTCAGAGAATTGTGTTCTACAACTTGCTGCACACCCCCTTGAGCAGCCTGGCCCTATCTATAGCACTTGGATGTCACAGATGCAGCAGCTATCCCTTGCAGCCACTGACTCCCAGGCATCTTAAACACCGGTGTATTTGTGCAGGATGCCAAGGGTGTGTTTGCATAAGGTGTTATGTATTGTGACAGCTCACTGCCTGCCAGGAAGGGGTTTGAAGGCTGGGCCAGGTGTAGGTGATGGGAGCTGGCTTGCTTCCGCCTGTAATGCTTATTGGAGCAGACCCTGAGATGGTTTGATCATTGAGTCAGTTCCAGGTTTTAGCTGGGTGGATACCAAGTTGCTCCATGAAGGATCCAGCACATGCACGTGGGCAATAGGAGCAGGCCCAGCTGACCCCTCAGATGTACCCAGAACTCATATTTGCCAGGTACTTTAAGTCAGTCTTACCACCTGGCAAGCCTTCAGAGTGAAAATAAGCACATCTCATCAAGGAAAACAATTGTTCACAGTCTTCACTGCAGGGTGCAAACCTTCTTTCTCCTAATTTTCAAGTTTCCTCATCTCATCCATAGTACTGTAAATATTTACAATGATTTCCCATGTGCCTACAGAATGTAAATACCAAACTTGTAGAGAAATCATTTAATAAGATTCAGACCCAGGACATGCCTTTTTAATATCAGTATAAAAATAGCTAATAATATTCCTGATCTTATTATCCAGGGACATTATATCTGCGCTTTAAAAGGCAGAATTTCTAGGATGAAATTAGGTAACAAAAAACATGAACTGAGTGGTAACACCACTTTACGATGTCACCATGCTGTGTGGATGGAGCAAGTTCCCTGAGTGCTCAACACTCAGGTTGAAGGTTCACCAAGTTAGATTTGAGGGGAAGAACACTTTCTTTATGTCTTGGCTGAAGGAGAGGAAGGAGGGAGCAGAATGCAAAGGATGGACTAAAACTTCCCTCAGTGCACTGTGGTTTAAGAGATCCTTGATGCCTTTGCAGCTGTGCAAAGATGGTGTAGGTTTTCCATTACTCTCCTGAGGGTAACAGTGGCTCTCTGCATTGAGCTGGCATTTAAAGCCAGACTGACTGGCACTTCATGGTATGGCACCACCAAGCCAAGTACAGCATCTGAATTGGCACAGCGTGTGCCCTGAGTCTTTTTGTGCCTTGCTTCTTTTTACAAACCCTTTCTCTACTTGTGATGTACTGCTAAAAGTCTCTTCCTAAAGACAGTTCTTTTCCTTCAGAGTGGGCACACTCTTAATTTTAAAGGTTGAAATCATAACATGGAGTTGTTCTGTTTGCTTTTTTTTTTTTTTTAACAATTTCAGCACATGCACAAGCACTCAAAAACTAAGATTCAGATCACTACTCTGCTGAGGGAGAGCTCAACCCCACCTTCTCCACATCCTGGATGAATCCTTTCTCAACCAGGCTACTTTGGGTTCCTTCTGTTTCTGGAGCTGTGCCACTATATGATGTTGCCAGATGTTTGTTTCTCTGCATGGCATGTAGCCGCATGTTTAGATTACCTTTTCAGAGAAGAGAGATGTAGATTTGAGTCTCCATCAGGTTCAGGAGAAAAGGTGGAATATGTCCCAGGTACTGGTGAGTGTTCTAATACTTGTATAATTTGACACAGAGTGGGTAACACCTTCATCTTTGCCTTTGGAAGTAAATAGAGAAAGTTAAAAAGTTCATTTGCTGTTTTTATGGAACCTCGCTTTATTGCAATTTGTCTTGTTTTTAGATCAAGTACTGGACTGGGGTCTTTGTGGAGGTGAAGCAGATGGAAGGCATGAGGTTATAGTTGGTGTGACCCTTGGGATATGTATGGGAAGGCAATCCTCATAAAGCAAATTAAAACCAAACAAGAAGGTGATTGGTGAGTCTATGTGATTCTGGGGTTGGGAGCATAAAGCAGACTTGCTCTTGCAGCATTGGATACAGAGCCACATATTTGTTCCAGCCCGGGCCTTCTTAGAAAACGGATCAGTTCTGAAGGGTGTCTCTGTTCGCCTTTCGCTTCACGTGCACATCCCTGGTGTGTCTGTGGCACCTGGCACATTGTAGTCCTTAATCATTCCACGACTTGGCTTGCTGTGGTGTGAAACCATTAGCTGGTTTAGACTTGTCAGGATTAGCTCTGCTCCATGACGCAGTGGAAGACGTCCCTGCAGATTTGAGTTCAGCAGCAGTGCTGCCACCTAGACAGCAGATGCCACATCAAGTGGCCCTGGCAAATTAGGACATGGGCTTTTCTCTCCTCTGACCATTTTAGCACAACACTCAAGATTATTATATTGTCCATTTCTTGTGATTCTTGCTGGAAACAAAATCTGCTTGGGGACCCCTACATTCCTTAAATTTGTGTATTGTATACGTTGTTGCCATGAGTGGTTATATGGGTGTGGCAGTTTAATGAAGATGGGGCGAGGAGGTAATGGGTGAAACAGCCATTTCATGAGGCAGTAAGAAATGCCATACAATGATCTGTCTTTCATTAGAATCTAGCGTGTTATTTATCAGTGAAAATGCCATTGCAGAACAGGTTCATACAGGAAATGAAATTTCAGCAAAAATAGATGTCAGATAAAATCAACATTCAATTTTGCTCACTCTATGTAAAGGGAAATATCCACATCAGTTTGGGCTCAGGGACATGCAAAATCTTTTCTGGTTTGGAGCTTAAATTAACACCTAACTGAAATGGTCGTCTATATGCTTTAGTGTTTCAGTGTACCAAAACTAAATTTATCTTCTAATTAAATGAAATAGTCAAAACCTAGCATTTAATCTGTCTTAATGAATTGTTAAAGAAGGGGCAGTGTTAAATAGCCTCTTTTGACTTAGCTGTGATAAGAATGATAAAGGAAAGGTATTTAAAATAGTGACTCTAGATGAGGGTTTTTTCATTTATAAGTGCAGTTGAAGTAATCCTTATTTGTTTCAGAGTAATTTTGAAGGTGATGGGAACAGGTTTTTAACCTGGCCAATTGGATAATCTCAAAAAGGGATAATGATATAAAATTACCTCTCCCTCCTCCAACACAAGGCAATTATTAAAATTTGTTAGCCTGATTGCTTGGGATTTCTTACTGCAGGGGCAGTGAACCTTACCAGCAAATTCAAATTAATAAAGAGGGCTTATTTTTGCTACTGAACTTGATGGTCAGATTTGTCTACAGATAGAAAATCAATTTGAAAAGATTATAAAGCATGGTGATTCAGTAGATGTGTGCTTGCTCCTTTCCCATTGAGCTTGATTAGCCTTTTATACTTCACAATAGTTTGTCTAAAAAAATTGGCAGTATTGAGGGAGTTTAGCATTTTGAATTTATAACAAAAGCCCTTGATATGAAAAGCCCATCTTGGTTTGCTGTAATGCCAATAGCTCCCAAAGCCATGAAATATAGTTGACCAAGGTACAAAGGAACACAAAAAATCTTGAAAATATTGAAGGCATCTGCAAACACTGAGGAATAATAATTAAAAAAAAAAATTGCACATTTAATGACAAAAACGTGCTGGGAGGAGCCTATTTCCCCTCTCTCCTCTGAACACCACATCCATTCACTCCATCTGCTTTCCTCCCTTCTCAAAGCAACATTATTGTCCCACAGGATTTAAACTATTTTTTCACCTGTCTAGGTTTCTTGGCCCTTCCACAAATGTTATTAATGTTAGGAGTTATACTGATTTCATCCCATTCCTAGTAGTAAACACCACAGCTTTTGTCTCATCAACACATGGGATACAAGGGTTTTCCCTGTACTTTTAAATTAAGCACTGCCAGGATCCATGCCTCAGTCCTCTCTGGCCAGCTGGCACGGACTAGTCTTGTTCTTATGATTGAAGGCTCATAAACAAGCTTGCTACATCCCAGCTATTTATTGGGAAATAGTGCATGGCTTTTTTAAACTCTGAGCCTACGCTGAGAATTTGTTTGGGAACTGGTCAGGGCCTGAACCATACCAGGGATTGTTTAACTTCTTTAACAACAGAAGGCAAAATCACAATGTCAGTGTCGGTCACTCAATAGAGACATAACCAGATGGACATTTTAAGATCTTCCTGGATCTCTTTCTGGATCCATAGTCTCCTCTTGAGCTGGTGGGGCATCTACTTGTGGGGAACCCTAATTTCTCTCCTCCCAGCCCAGGCAGTGGCAGTACAAGTGCAGAGGAGACCCCTCAAAAAATATTTCTTCAGTATCCTTGTCCTGTCTGTGAAAAAGGGAGTCTGGCTTTTGTTGTGCAGGTACAGTGTTGCTTCTTTTGTACAGTCAGTGGCTTTATTTTCTGTCCCTTTTGGGAAATCAAAAATTTCCCAGGAGTCAGAGACTGAAAATTTTTATTAAGCAGGAAAAACAACACAGCAGAGGGGCTAATTTTTAGAAGATTCATTTCAACTAACACCTTTGAATATCTGGCAAAATCTTACATGTTTTCTGGTAAAAGATACTATTTCCTTTATTTCAGAAAAAGCAGGTTAACAGCCTTATATTTCCAACCCAATGCAAAAAGATCCTTAAGAGAGCTGAGGTAGCACTTTATTTAAGTCCCACGCAAATCTGACTCTCTGAGATTTATTTCTATCAAGTGACAGCCACAAACTCCAAATCATGAAACTGAAGTGTAAAAAAAAAAAATCTATTCTGCAGAATAGGTTGCATAATATTAAGCTTTCAAGATATCGATTTCTATTTTTATTGTAGCCTATTTTTTTTTAAGTTTTTGTCACACAGCAAGAAGGGCAGAGTTGCCACATCCTTGCATCTTGTGATGAGGTATGTAAGTCAGATGAGTCCTAGTGTGAAAAAGAAAACAAAGCGTTTCTAGTTTACCCCAAACACTTCTTTTAATTGTAGTACATTTAATTCATCATGACCCTGTCAGATTTCAGGCAACAGAATAAACAGGCTTTCAGAAATGCTGATGGCTCCAAGCCTGACCCTTTTTTTAATTGAAACAGTTTTTAGTTCTGTTTGTTTGTTACAGAGTATTTTCCTCAGTGTTGTATTTATGCTGAACTGAGACTTGGCAATGTTTTCAATTGGAATGTTACACAGCCATGTAAGGTCAAAAGGGAAAATGCCAGTCAGTGTTTCCCAGTGATTGTACACATGTAACATTATGTCCTTTCATTGAACTGAGTTTTTATTTCTGAGAAATAACTGTTGTTTTAGCTTGCATCACTGCAGATATTATTAGTCATAAACCTATCCAGCTGTTATGTCTTATGTTCAATAGTCAAAGAAAAATACCGATTAACCCTGTCATAAAATATTATCATTTCTAACTTTCCAGAACCAATCTTCCTTCCTTCCTTCCTTCCTTCCTTCCTTCCTTCCTTCCTTCCTTCCTTCCTTCNGGGAGGAGTGTAATGGCAAGGCCTCCTAGACCTTGGACAAAGCTTTGGCAGTGACTGCCCGTATAACTGGTTCATGTAAAGCTCCCTCACGCCTTTTGCTTCTAAAATAGAGATGAAAAATTTTACTTTTATCTGTAAATTCTTTAAGAAGTATCTGTATACAAATCTCTTATGCCTCTGCTAGTATGCCTCCAAGTAGTGTTTAGAAGCTTTTAGAAGAGAGGATTGGATCAATTCATTCTTTCACTTATTTTGAATCTCAGCCTTTTGAATGACAGAAATGCAATGCCCATTCCCTTGGAGATGGACACATCTGCAAATCTGTTAAGTAACAGTACTGCTTGCACAAGCTGTAATTTAAAGGTTGAAAAACCTTGCATCATCCCTGAAATATAAAACCACAGATGCTCAGTTTTCCAACACTGCATTCTACAAAGATCTGAGCCAACTCCTTAAGCAAGCCCTTATGTAGTCCTGCTCAGTCCTTTTGAAGGGAAATTCAGTGTATCTTTTTTATTTCAGTATTAATTTGTCTGAATAGAGACAAATTAAAAACTAAGAATATATCTCGCTTGTTCTGTTTGATTACTGGAATGTCAGTGGGAAATGAACCTTCTTCATTACAAAATAATTTCCCTTTCACACGTGACCCAGTCTGAGCACATTGTTAACCACTTTGCACTTACCTGGTAGTATATTACCATAGGTATCTAACTGGTTCATATCAGAGGTGAAATGTCAAAGGACTCTAATTCCCTATGATAATTGTGAGGGTTTAAATTCCTTCTGAAATGTACTTTAAATCCTAGTAGAGAGAGAGGTCCAGCTACAAAATCGAGTCACACATCTCAATTCTTGATAAATGAACTTGGTGTAAATACTCTTGGCATTCAAACTCTTCAGTAATTTTTCTTGCAAGCAAAATAAATTTACTGTAGGAATGTTATTAGCCACAAATACAGGAGGCTTGATTATTGTTTTTATTATGTTAAGGTACTATGTTAAAACCAAGCAAACCCACCAGTGAGTTTCAGTGAAGTGCAATACACTCAGAATGGGCAGTTATGGGGTTAGGAACACAGATAAACCATGCTCACTCCACATTATTAAAATGCTATCCTTTGTTTGGAAGATTCCTGGATCAAACATCCATTTCTGCATGATGTAGCCATTTCAATTTTCCCTCCTTTGCTAAGAATAATCAATTTTTTATTTATTTACCAATGAAATGTGGATGGTTAGAAATACCTTGACTATTGAACAACTGGCAAATGGAATACAAATAACTTTCATTGATTTGGATGGCAAAAGCTAGGCCTCTGACTACTGAAATTTAGCTTAAAACTGGAAATCAGCTTCTCTGTTGCCACATTTTGCTGTGAAGTCATAATTGTATGTTTGACATTAGTCTGTTGCTATGGATAGTAGGAATCAGGGTAGGATGTGATGACATTAAAAGGTCACTTCAATCTCTAATAGCTGTGGTTCTGGAAATGACTAATGGCACTCTGCAGCTACAAATGTAGAGCTGAAGCAACATGATGAACTGTAACTGACTCTTCTCTAAGCATAAATACCTCTGAGACTTAGAAGAAAGGATGACAAAACCCCATTAAAAAGTGAATGGGCTTATTTTTCATTTTGCTCCTTTCTGAGAGAGATTGCATACCTGGTCAATGGGAAGGGTCATTTCATTGGTACAAAGAATGTAACAGCAATATAGGTGTATAAATAAGTGTTCTTTCTGGTATAAATCTATGGTTGTATTTAAGAAATTAACTCTAGGTAATTATTTACAGGGGATTCACTTGGACCAATAAACGTCACTATATTGGTATCTTAGAAATTTCAAGACTTTTAAGATGTGGCTCTTCTCAGCTGATCATAGGAAATACGGGATAATGTTTATTTTCAGAAGGAGATATTTGGAATGTCTATCTGAAACCATGGAGCTCTTGCTTGATTTGGAACAGTTGGGCTTGATCTGGCAGAAGAACATGACCGGGTCATTCTGAATTGTTAACACAGTCCTGGTAGTTATGTCAGAAAATCTTTTGGGCATAGATATGAAATGGAGCACAGATTTCTACTACAGCAAAAACTATTAAAACAAAAAGAAATAGAATATGAAAATTGTAAAGGCAGTTTTGTAGAACTTCTGTGATGCTCTAATATAAAATTTTAATTTACTCATGCAGTTCATCAGGAAATTTAAAAAAAAATTATTAAAAAAAATCAAATACAAATACAAATTCCAACCATCCCCATCCCTTTTGTTTTATATTTTCTTCCACTTCCCTTCCTTTCTCTTCCCTTTGCTTCCTCCCTTCTTTCATTCCTTCCCTAAATTTTTAAAAATGAGGGCATTCTATAATGTGTCCTTCTATTAAGCTGGCTGTTTCAGCACTTGGTTGTGTAACCATTTTCTATCTGTAATGTGTTCATTAGTTATCCAGTGTTGCCACATGTTTCATTGCACATTATACATTCCTGAGAACTGCTTGCAGAAGGTTTCCTGTGTTTGCAAATCTAGGCAGTCCAGCCCAAGCTGCCATTCACTGCTGCTGAGAAAAGGTGGCATCTCCTGGCCATTTGCACTTTGCCTGCAGCAGGAGAATAACCAAAGGAAGAGTAAATCCTTTCTTTACTCTCAAGTGCAGAGGTAATTTTTCTCTAGTAAGTTTCCTTCTGAGGGCGCACAACTGCACCCTTGTAGCACCTGTCTTGCGTCTTGGCACATGCTAGAGATGATCAAAGCAGCAGCTTTGTTTAAAGAAATAGAGAAGCAGGGTTGCAGAACATCCAGAGATGGGTATAACACCACAAAGCAAGGAAGAATCACAAAAGCCAAGCTATATTAAATGGGGGTTTATTGGCAGTTTGCTAGTATGCAAAATACAAGTTGTATCGGGACACGGTTCTAAAATAGTCTAGTCAACGGATATTCTCCCCATTTTTCTCCTCCCAAAAATTCCTTGTATAGATTTTGGGTGCGTAGATTTTTTTTGGCATCCTTTTTTCAGTTCTGTAGATAATCAGTCGAGACCTTAAAATAATGCTGGTATTTTCCATGACAGTGAAAAGCAGCACTTTTTTACCAATATTTTTTGTTACTTGTGAGACAAATTTAAACTCTGCTATTAAATGACAATAAATAAACCTAGGAATCTTTCCATAAAAAAATATTCTCAAAATTAAGCAGATTTCATTCATACTAGTTTTACTTTTATGCAAACATAACATTGAATCAAGCAAAGCATTTCCACATTATTTCTTTAAATCATGAATTAATTTCATATCATCAGTATAGAGAAGGCAGACATTCTCAATACACAAATAATCATTGAAATACATATTTTAGGCACCTGGTTCTTTTCAGGAACTTGAGCTCTCAAGTATTACATGTGAGTAATTATCAGTATCAGTGATCTCCACATGATTTATTAATGCCTTGCTAAAAAGCGCTGATGTAACTGCCCAGAACTGTTTTCCCTTTTATACAGGGAGAAGAAAATCCCAAGCACTGTCATCATCAGCTGGCTTGTGCCCAATAATTCCAAATTAATTTAAGTGATCAAGAACTGGGCGTTAACTTCTCTTATATGAGAGCAGGTAATAAAATAAAACCAATCAATCAAAGTATAGCAGCTCTTTACTCTGTACTCGTGGGAGGAGAGGGTGAGATCACTGGCTCTGCGAAGCTGAAGTGACCAGCTGACTTCTTTGTCTGCTCGCCTGTGTGCTCTCCTCTGGCAAAGCAAGAGACAGGCACTGCTCCCTGCTACTTCATGAATAAGGAGCTTTCCCATGGAGCCCCTCTGCACGCTGGAACTCAGAGATCTGGTGACAGTTTATGTCTCCATAATTTCATTTTTTCTTACAGCACACCTGTAGAAAGAAACAGGTTAATTAATGAGAAGAGTGATGCACAGCTTTAATTCTTATTGTTATGACTCTGAGCAAGGCCCCATGAGAACACTGGAAGTAATTACATTATATTTCCTTCTGGTTTAGCTACCAGGCCTGGATTTGTTCACAGCAGATTTTACAAGAATTTCTTGCTGTCTTTAAGACTGGCATTCATCCTTTATGTCTTGGAATAGTTTAGGATGTGTCATTTCAATTCTGAAGAACAGATTCAGGCATTTATTGCTGAGATCCCTCCTATGAAAGAAACGATCGTACCTTCTGGGAGTTTTCAAATTTTTTCTCTTAAAGTTTCATGTGTCCATACTGCATTGTAATGGACTACTGGATTTTGTGATTTCTTATTCAGGACCCAAAGCAGTCTATTTCAATTTCTATATAATATGCATTTTTATAATTTGAGTTCAGTCTTCTTTAGAGCCATAGAAGGCACTCTACAGTAGGTTAACATAAAATGCTATGAACTGAATTCTTAAAATACAAGCCATACTTCTATATATTGTGTGTAGTAAGACAAGATTTCCTTTTTCATGGGCCAAATAGGCTCCTATTTTAAGCACCGAAGAGAAGATGGGTTATCAGTCAAAATTCAGCTTGGTTTTGGATTGTCAATCTAAAAACAATCTAAATAAATTAATCTAAATAAAACAATGAAAGAGGAGTTGTGTCTACTTGTAAATGAAAGTCTGTTGTGATTTCCTCAGTACTTCGAGGAAATACCAGTCAATGAGAATTCCTGAATTGTTCCCTTCATTCCAGATGGAAAGGAAAATATGTTTAAGTATGTCCAGTTAGAAACTGCAGTGAGGGGCTTAATAAACTGTGGTCACTCAGAATTAATATTAAAATGCTGCTTGATAGCCCCTGGCTTTTTTTAGTAGCAATTATTCTGAGTGCATGATAGTACTTGTGACTGTGTGTGCTTTAAGCTCTTCACTCCTTGATATGCTCTTGAACTTGTGCCATTTTGCAAGGGCACTAAATCAAAGATTTTGATGGGGTGACAGAGGACATATGTTATAAAATTAACATGTCCTGATTGCTACACAAGAAACACAGACTTCCAGACAGTGTATGTTTTTAGAGTTACACTCATTGTTAACAGGCATTAAATATACTCTTGTCTTATTAAAATGCTATTAGGGCTGTGACTTAATGATTCACTGTGATTTTATGATTGCCTATGCTAAGTATTCTAAGAAATTTTTAGTTATGAACTAGTTCAATAGAAAAGGATTGTATTGGCCTAATATATTATTGTATAAGTGGTGTTTTCAGTACTGTTCACTGAGTATGGTCAGATACTGGTCTATTTGGTAGTATAATATCATTATAGTTTATGGTATCCAAGACTCATTAATAAAAAGTCATTCAGTCCATTAATCTGTTTAAATAACCTAAGAGAAATTTGATGTACAGACTGAACGAAACACAAGTATGTTCATGCATGTGTACACCTGCATAGAGAGCTCATAATGAATTACTTTCAGAACATTTTAGTTATGAAGAGGGAGACCAGCATCCAAAATCTAAGCAAGCCACAGAGATAAACTACTTTTTGCTTTAGATAAGTCTTCAACTTCTAAAAGTGTCTCACAAGCAGCTCTGCATCTAAGATGCTTACATTTTAATCAAGTGCTGTCAAACTTCTTGATGACTAAGGGAGAGATTACTCTATAGCTGTTTACTCAAACAATCCAATGGCAAATAAATTTTACAGTGTTAAAGAATGATGGAAATGATCTGAGAACCATTTCAAAATTCTTTCATGCCCTGCCAGTTTGATGGCCTAATTTGAGTAAAGAGCAAATTTTGTTATGCCCTGTATATGGATTCTGCAAATACCTGGGTTGCAGATTTAGCATCACTGAAAGGATCCAGGTTTCTTATATCTGTGATAAATGTATATTACACTGTCAGATAAATTGTATTATCCACTTTATCTTAAAAAATGCATTCTAATATAAACAAAATTCAGAGCAGTTATTGGCCTTTATAGGTTCCCAATGGCCTTTATAGGATGTCAGAGTAAAGATCAAAAGGTTCTTTGTGATCCTCAAATATTATTGGGACAAAAATGTGCAGATTCATAAATGGATAAGTAGGTGATATAAGTAGCCACACATGGAGGAATCCTGACTTTGCTTGATTCAGTCTTCTTCTTTCTTTCTGTCTTCATTGCTCCTTGAATTTTCTTAAAAAACATTTTGAAAACTGTGTTTATATCTGTGTTCAGCTTATTGGAGATAGCGGGATAACGCAGAGACTGCAAAGAGTATGGCCATGTAAGTCTGTCTGTGACCATCTTACTTCAAAACATTTGAAATACAAATTCCCAATGTCCTCTCCTGCAAAAGCACAGTAGCAGTTTGCCTATTGAATATGTCTCTTTGACATTTTATATATGCAATTCCATTTTTACTGTGTCAATTAGCTTCAGTGAATGAATACAGCATACTCTTGGTCACCTGCTTAAAATCCAGTCTGTCTGCAGAAGATATTCTACACTGCCAAGACTTGTGTGATATGTGTGATATTAAACACAGGAAAGCAATTGCTATCCTCCTGATGTGTAGCATAAAGACATACTTGAAAGAACTTGGCTGAATAACTCTTGCTTTAGCACAGTTATTCACTCATAAAAAAATTTAAATGTATGAATATTCCAGATTACAGTATTAGCTGGAATTTTACTTGATCAAAACAAAGTAGAATATGAAGGCAGCCTGTCTGAGGAAAGAGTGGAAACAGGACAGGGAAATTTGTCATGAGGGGTTTTCTGGTAGAGGAGACTGGCTCTAGATGGAGAAAATTTGAAGAAGTGGACAGAACAGTACAATGGAGAGGAAAAGTAATGGGTTCTGTGGGAAGTCTTCTCCACAGTGATCTGCACTGTCTTGAGGCAATGCCATTATCTGTTGAGATCAATGGGATTTTTCTATTGGCTTTACAGCAGCCGGGATCTCACTCCTGATGCTGATCACTCGTGCTTGACCTTTCAGGCAAGGAAGTCATTGCAATTTACAGTACCTCAAAAAAGAACCTGTGCCACACGACTATTGGGCTGAGTATGAGGACAGTCTTTATGTGTCAGAAAGGCAGAGATATACTTAATGCATCTGAAGTGCATCAAAGTCAGATTTCTGTATCAGATCACTCTGTTTACAGAACAGGAGGAAAGCTGGGCATGTCTGGATTTATCCCACGTGTTGACTCACAGCTATCCTACTGAGAGCCAAAACCACTCCTAGTAACACTTTCAGTCATTAACAGCAACTGCCAGCCAGCAAAAGTAGATAACAGCAGAGGTAAACTTTCAGTTTGCTTTAGCGTCAAACTTGAATTTTGGTGGAAAAGGAATTTTAGCTGTTGAAAGTAGTAACTGGAGGTACATCAGGCCTCCTCTATTCATGGTCAAGTCTTCAAAGGATTTGAAAGCAGTGGAAGTTTTTCCATCTGGAAAGCTCTCCTGAGCTACACTCTTCAGTGCCAAAACTGGTAAGTCCATGTTATAGCAATAAGCTTACCTGAAGAACTTAAATGGGAATTAAATTGAAATTAAAGAAAAGGAACATCTGTGCTTGACTTGCAGTGTTTTCCATACAATCTCTGTTTAATTTATAGGTAGAATTTCTCCTGTACTCCTGCCATGTGTAGTGTGGGCTCTGATTGTCCTGAAAAGTCTTTCTTCTTATTTCAGCACCAATATGTGAATTCTTTCAGTTGCCATCAAGAAACTCTTCAGTCACGCAGCTAGGCTACTAAATAGTCCCATTGATACAAAATCCAGTGCCTAAATACTTAGCAGAGTTGAAATAATAGGATAAATTGAATGTATGCCAGTATCTTCTGACATTATTTCAAGTAGGGATGTTATTGAACCTCTTAAAGATGTTCCTGTATGTTATTTAGGAATTCATCATCACCTTTTAAATGTAAATGAAGTATGAGTAACACTGTTTTATTATCTTGCAAGGAGGTTTTCATGCTATTTAACATGTGTCTTCTCTAAAAGATGACCATAATTATATGGATGATGACCACCTCACGAGGGAAAAAAAACTAAGGTAGACACTATGTGTCCTATGGAATTTATTTATTTTTTAAACTATTTTCAAAAATCTTTAAGGAAATATTCAGTATCCCACTGTAGGTAGGTTTAATTTAATGGCAACTGGCACTGAATTCCTCAAAACATTTCCACCACCAAAGTTTTTACTTTATAATTGCATTTCTATCTTGGCCTATCTAACCTTCATTGTACACATCATGCACAAACTTCCTTCAGGAATGTGGACAGTAGGTTTACGCACCTATCTGATATTGGGTCTTTCAGCTGAGCTTAGCATATGTTCCTACTGAATTTAGAAAATGTGCTTGAAGCCATTAATTCTAAATCATTGAATATATTTACCCAGTAGAGAGAAAGTTATATTTTCTTGGATCTGGAACAATAGTCTTAGTTATCCCCAAGCTTCAACAAGTTTCAAGTTTGGTTCAGATTTTGACTTGCATTCCACCAGAATGAATACTTGCTCTGGCATCTGAGTTGATTGACTAAGTCACCTCAGGCAGTTGAAATCTATTTCAATTTGTAAAATTGGCCTCAGATATGAGTGTCTGCCCTCTCCTCGGTTAAAAAATGGGCATAGATGCTAACTTGGGCAAACATGCACAATGAAATTGAACAACTTAATGGTAATCAACAATGTTTTAGCTACAAAAAAAAAAAAAAAAAAAAAAAAATTTGGAAGAAGTGAAAATGCTGCAGGAAACAGGGTAGCAGTCACAAATTAAACAGCATGCCATGAGCTCTAAATAAAACTAGAGATGTCCCTTGATATTGAACCACCTTCCTTCTTAACCCAGACCATTCAAGCTCTGCAGACAGTTCTGAAAAGGTGAGGGATGACTAGGTCAGACTCTTTTGAGGTTGGATAAATCATGACTATATCCTTTCAAATGGATGGTCTTACACCATTGATCATTTCTTGGAAGTAAGAAGAGGTGGCCAGGATATCCCACCCTGGCCATGAATACTTGGAGCAGCACTGCTGCTGCGTGTCTCATTTCTGCTTTGTGATTTCTGATGTAATGCCACATCATTCCTCCTCATTTCTGTGGGCTTTTGCTGCAGTTGCATTCTGCATATGGACTTTTCTGGAGCAAAGTTTTCCACAAGCAACATAATATGGCTACTATCCAAAGCTAAATATCATTCCAGTTCTCTTTCCTGAGATTAAAAAAAAAAAAAAGAATAGAAAAAGAAGAATTATGATAAACAGGCTCCTAGAACTGGATGATAAAAGGAGCAAAATTAGGGTAACCTTTCTAGCTCTTATTTTCTTGTTGCATAAGCAAGTGAAAGAAAAACATTACATTTCTATTTTTACCATTTTATTTGCTTAGAATCTACAACAAGGAAATGGCAGCAGGCAAAAGCAGGACTATATGTTCAACATAAAATTTTGCAAAACTGCAAGAGCAAAAGAGGGAAGATTGCTATGTGTCTAATTCAAGCACTAATTTTCATGGAAATATTTGAAGAATAGCCAACAGAAATGTATCTGAGCACTCTGAATAAAGGTGTCCCAAAATTTAAATCAAGAAAATTAAAAATCCATTTTAAGAAGACTAGGGATAAAATTTCCTCTAATTCTTGTGTGAAGGAAGTGAGAATGATAGAAGTCCCCCAACAAAATGAAGTGGATTTTAGCTGCCATTCCTCCCTTCTGGGATCTCAGTCATGTGTGTTGAGAAAAGCGCTTCCATTTGTTGAGCTGAAAGATTGCTAACGGGTCGTATTTTCATTGCTCTGTTTCCACCTAGTGCTCAAAGCGCACATTGCTCCAAGCTGTGCGTATGTTCTAGAATCCAGAACTGCAAATCGGTGTTGCTCTCTGTTTTCAGGGAATCTGCTGTATAAATAAGCAAGTGTAACATTGATTATCACTTTTATAAAAAGCACCAGTTCCCAGAATAAAGCCTGTCAGGTGTCCCCATAGTCTTTGCTGCACGATTCGTTCAGAAAAAGAGTGTCAGTTAATTGGTTTAACTCTTAGAATCTCCCTTGTGGATGCATTTTTAGTGGTTGTTCTCTTGTTAACTGAAGAAAAGTGAATGCATGTGAATAAAAAGAAACACACCATAGCAGCTGAGAGACATTACTCTCACAGGCACAAGTGTGTGCTCAGGATGAAGTCTAGAAAGGGATAGCTAAGACACCTGAGGTGGGCTATCATCCAGATAGTCTTTCCTCATATAGCTCAGGTTATTAAGTACCTTTCACATTTTATAACAATCATAGCATTTTAGTAACACAACTGGAGGATTAAAAAACTTGATTTTGCCGCAGGATGAAAAAAAAGCAGAGATTTTTTAATGGACTATGAAATTTGTATTTTTTTCAGGAGGTTGAAAAGAGCTAAAGACACAACTTATGGATTTACCTTGTCAAATGCAACAGGAAGCTTATGGACAGATATAAGCATACATAGACAGGACAAGTGATGTTTTAAATCACTTTCAGGTTCTGAGACAAAATTTTTATGGTATATATGCTTGTAAATATCAAAAAAGCTAAATAACGCTTAGTTGTACCCCTCACCATCTGAAAAACACAGTATGGTTATTTCCCCTGGTGTCTGATGTGTAAGAAGATGGAACCTCCTCTTCCAAAATTTGTTGTTTGAACATTTTCTTTAGGAAAATGACTTGAGCTCCTGCTTTTCCCTTGTGCTTTCTCTTTGAGTGTGTGCAAAATATGAACAAGTTAATGCTCAGACTAAGAAACTGCAAGGTCCTTGGCTTAGGAGAGCGTACTAATCGCTGGTTTACTGGGTAGGAGCAGCACAACCATGGCCACCTTTTCCTGCATAAAAGCAGAGTACCAATCACAAATGAAGCAACTTGTCATAAACTCTGAATAAAACAAGAGAGTCCCCTTTGAAATACACCACCTGTGATAACATTTATTTTGTAATAAAGCTTCTGCAGCTTCTCTGGTTTATTAAGCTCCCAACACTGACTGCTACATTAGGCCACCCTGAAAAACCTGTATTGGACCAAACTCTTTTTAGGTCTTCTGGATATTGCTCACCCAGTTTAGATGTGAGGCAGATACCGAGCTGTTTTCTCCAAGCTATGCAGATACCTTTACAGAGGCATATATGTATGTCAGTAAAGAAACCCAAATACAATGAGCTGCCTATGGAATTCACATTTTTCTGGATAGAGGCAACAGGTGGGCTGAGGTTTTTTTACCATTCCAGTTTTAGATTTAAATTTCATTTTACAGAACAATTTTTTAACCTTTCAAGAGACTAAGGGCGTATGTATGGGTCAGCATTTTCTAGCAGAACCTCCTTGTTAGAATACTGTATTTTTTTACCACTGAAAATTGCTATGAACTGTGAGCTTCAGAATGGCTCAAGCTACAGAAGGGCTCAAGTCTATGCCAGTTTTTATTATGGAACCTTCTTGCTTGAATAGTAAAATCAAAATTTATTTACAGTCAAATTCTCCTTATTTGTGAAATAATATTAATTAAATGGTGCTTTTGATGGAGAATGAATGGGTAGGTGTAAGTGAACAGCATTATTTTATTATACTATCTGCTGCTACCTGAGCTCCCCATTCCTGAAAGAGAGTTTTCTGCACTGAAGCATAGATTTGCTTTGGTTTGAGTGAACAAATCAGCTGGCAGGAAATGTAAACTAGGGATTGCTGTGGATGTAACTCTGCAGTACAGAAAGCAGTCCTTGAAGAGGGCAGGGTCTGTCTGTGGGGTCTGTGAGAAAGTCCCACCCACCTGGAAACAGCTGCTCTTGTCTTGGATCACAGTAAGGTGAGAGGCTGTTTTATTCTCTACAATTGCCCAGTCAGGTGAAGACTATGAGTCTTTGTATTATTTCAGACAGAGTGTGCCTTTCCAAGAGGATGGAACATAGGACTTTGTTACAGGAGAAAAAAGTACTGCCTGTGTCTGAAAGCAACTATAAACTGTTGCAAGCAGAATAAATTTTTTTTGAATGTATGGGAAGCCTCAGTATTATCCAATATAATTAAAATTAGTACATTTACTTCTAAATAATTATTTTTAATAAGATGTTTAGTATTTCTTGTCTTATCATCCTTCAAGGAACTGCTCTTGGCAAAATAAAAGCTTATTTCCTTGGAGGACTGTATTTATGTAAATACTTAATAGATTGTGATTAAATTAAATTAGTACTGTGTATCCTCTTCAGACTTGCCTATATAGTCCTGTCCTGTGATCTTTGCACTAAGGAGTATTTGGATGAGAATTTGTGGATTTTTTTTGAGAGAGATTGTGGAAAATAAAATAAAATAAATAAATCATCACACTTAAAAGTGAGGGGTAACCCTGCTACAATTTGTAACATTTTAATGGCAATATCATAGTTTGGATCACTCTTTTCTATTGCAAAGGCTGTCAGGAAGAAGGGCACTTCTACTTTTAATGTTTCCCTTTATAGAGGCATGGGCACACTAGATTAGACCTACACACCGTCCAGGCCAGTAATTTGTTTCTGACAGAGCCTCAGAGGAAGGTACAAGGATCTGCAGTCAGAAGTAAGAGCACTGCTCTCCCTCTAATATTAAAGTAATAAATCTGTCCATGCAGCTTGAGCAGCCTCCTGAAGATTCATCTTGTGGTTCCAGAAATACTGAATAAACACTTCACAGATTTTTCCGTCTATTGCACAGAATCATTCTGAACTATGGCAGGAGCTCTCAAGTCTGACCCTTCTTTGAAGCTTCAGTGTAACAAAATGGAATGGCTGCTGTGACTTGGAGGCACTGCATGGGGCTGGGAGGCAGGGGCAACAACAGCTGGGGCAGATCCCAATCCAAGACCTATAACAATTCACAGCTGAACATGCCTAGGAATGTTTACTGAAAATCCCTATCTGCCAAGAGAGGGGAGCAGATATTTCCTTGTGACTGTTATAAGGGAATAATCTAACCTCTTGTGTTTACTGTTGCTTTGTCATGATTTCAGAACTTGCATTTGTCTTGGTCTTAATCTGAAGTTTCTCCCTGGATTTATGGGTAGAACTTTCAAAAATCTCAACAATAAAATTAAAGAATTTTGAGGGAGGTCAGACATAACCAGAGGATATGTGACCTCACCACATCAGTGATGTGTCTGCCACTTACACTCAAAGCTGAGTCAGGGCATCTCTGCCTGGCTTAAATAATGCATGGAGACAGAGATCCCTGATTATGGAGCCACCTGAAATTCCCTTTCTCTTTGTGCAATCACCTAGGAGTGGTCAGTGCAGAATTACTGAGGGCAAGGATTGCCTTACATCTGGCTTGCAGGTGCTTTATTCTGAGCTCTACCCATCTGGAACCAAAGACAGGTGTGTTCACCACTCTTTCCTCAAAGTACTGACTAAGGACCACTCCATTAACTACAAATTGATGAGAAAGTAATACAGGGAACATGTGGCCACCTTGGGATCAGAGACTCTGCGTGAACAGCCCAGGGGCCAGGACTGGGACTCCCCCTGATTGTATGGTGGCACACTTTTCAGTACAACTATAGAGAAAGCTTGCCATGTGGAAATTTAATTTTGTACATGACCATATTTAAGCTCAGTAAACTAATATTTATATTATACATACATTAAATTTACTGTAGAATTAAAACACATAATGTAGTGCTTCAAGGTTCACTCATCTGCATACTATCTATGAAGTCTGCTTCTACTGTGTGGTCATATATTTACCTGAATGCATATTCTGTATCATGTTGATAAATCAAAGCAGTTGAGTATTTTACCTTCCATAGCACTACTGCTAATGAGATACAGTACTTCTGTACTCAGATTAGCTTGGATGTTCATCACTGAGCAACATCTCTAGTATTTACACAAAACTGTAAGTGATTAAATACCTCAGTGGAAATATTGCTATATAAAATGCCTATTTATTATGTTCATCTCCTTTGCTTCTAATACAAATTTATGTTTGCATTTAAACATCTTCCTGTATACAAATTTTGGAATTCGGGCTTCTAATATTCTTTTTTTTTTTTTTTTGCAAAGTTTTTAATAGCAATTTCTGTCACAACAGAAGAATGAAAATAAATCAGTACATCTTAGTAATTACAAAAAATTATTTAGAAGGCAGAAGTGGAGATGGTTTACATTTCATTGACTTTATAATTATAGAGTTGCCAATGTATGGGTGATTACCTCCTTCCTTCTTGTTAGTTATTAAATGAAGGGATCAAGGAAGCCCTCTAATTTTTTTCTGCATGGTTGTCAGAGATGAGATGTGGCAAGAATAGGAGAAAATGAGGAAGGAAACAGGTTAATGCTGTCACATGAAAAGAAGACGTATATAATTAAAGAGAGAAAGCATGGGCTTCTTTTCAAAGTTATTAATTCTGTCTTGGTTTTCCCTCTGTGGTAGTAGCAATTTATATGGTGTACATGCAGCTTAGGGAGAAGAGAAATTGTCTTTCATCACAAGAAGCAGGATGGTCTGTGCTTTAGATGGTTGAATCTAATCTAGTAAAGCCACTAGTGCTGTATGCCAGGGCTTAGTACTGGGGCTAAAGCTGCTCTCCATATTCATTTGTGATCTGGGCAAAGGAGCACAGTGCACCTTGAGCAGGTTCACTGATGGTACAAACTGGGCAGACTGGCTGGTGTGCCACGTGGTTGTGACCACATTCAGAGCGACTGTGACAAGCTGGAGAACAGGGCAGGGAGGAATCCCCTCAACTTCAACAACAGTAAAGGCAAACCCTTACATCTGTGGAGGAATAACCCCAAGCACCAGTTCATGTTGGGGACCCACTGGGTGGAAAGTTGCTTTGCTTAAAAGGTTCTTGGAGTGAAAGTTTTCAGGAAATGGAAAACCAGATGGCCATGAGCTACCAACACACCCTTCATGGCAGAAAAAGGCAGCAGGTTCCTGGGCTACATTAGTAAGAGCATTGCCAGCAAGATGAAGAAGGGGATCTTTTCTCTCTTCAGCATTGATAAGGCCACATCTGGAATACTGTGTACAGTTCTGGATTACCCAGTACAAAAATGATATGGTTTACTGGAACAAGTCCAGGGCAGTGATGATTAAAGTACTAAAGTATTTGAAGACTTTGGAGGTCAGATGGCTTCTTTAAAACATAAAGTGATAATAGTTCCTGTCATTCAAATCCTCAAATTTTACCCTTCCCAGCAGTGCCTGAAAGATATCAAAGACCATTTATATGAAAACAAATATTGATATCAGAAAAAGTTACTCCATATGGAAAAGGACATGAATTGGTAATAATTACCAAATTACTCATATATACCAAATTATGTTTTTACTAACATTTCCCATATGCATGCATGCAGAGATCTGAACAAAGTGTGATTTGTAGATGAGAGAAAAGCTAATGCAGTACTTAAAGAAACTTTGGACACTTTCAGAAAGGCCATAGATGGTTCCTTCTAAGTGTTAGAAAGTCCTTTCAATTGAAATCCTATGGGAGACCTCTTCTATTAAAAACACTGTAACTGTTAGGGCAGGGAAATTACTAATAACTATCATTAATAACAATATGACTGAATTTACAGAGGGGTTAAAATATTGGATTTAAGGTGTCAAAAGTCCTTTTGTTTCAATAGTTGTTAAATTAAGGTGCTAACTTGAAAGAGCTGGTTTCTTATCTGATATAAACCACCCAAACACACTGTGGCAATGGAATGGTCCTGGCCTACCAGGAATATTTTATTTCTCCACATGCTTTGATCCAGTTCTTTTAATTATGAGAGTTGCAGTGAATTAAATCTTGATATTTGGTGATCTGACCAAGGGATTGGAGAGCATGGCCAAGGGCAGGACAGGCCAGGAACAATTGTTACTTTTAGTAGAAATGTGGTACTAGATCAGTTTAAACTGATAAAGAAACTGCACCCTTGCTGTTCACTGCAAAACCTATTGTCAACACCCATTTACTGGATCACTGCACCGTACAGTTAGATAAATGGCAGAGATACTGATTCATGACAATCTCTGTGGTGTTCCCTGAACATGTAGTCCCTGCAGGGATACCTTTGGCTGTTTAAGGAGTCAGACCTTGCAAAACCGTGAGAAACAACTGTATTGAGAGGCTATAACTGCACTTACCCTCATGCATGAACTTCTCAGTGTTGCTTGTTTGTGGCGCTGTCTTCAAATCACTTGGTTCCCTTGTTTGCAACTCAGCAACCCAACTTTCATATCCTCTGTGTTTGCCTTTATTTGCTCCTTCTGCAGCATAATTCAGATGTTAATCTGAATGTTTTTCTATCCAAACACAAGCCATGTGGATGGAATAGCTGACATGCCATGCATTGTTCATGGCATAGTTCTCATGCAATATCACTGCTCATCCTGTCTCTCTTCATTTGATTGAAGTTTTTCTAAAATGTACAATTTCCGGGCAAAGAATTTTCTATTTTTTACATGAACAGGTCTACCATTGCTTAAAACCAGTAGGATACATTAATCTTCATTTACAAGGACACTGTTCTTGAAACCCTTCATGAACACTGCCATGGAGGATTTACTTTGTCAGTATATTAAATCAGACTAGTTTTTTACTTTTGAGATCCTTTCCTGCTTACTTCCATGTTCTCTTTGACATTTTTTTCCTTCATTCTTATTTCAAGTCCCTTTCAGTTTTTGATACCTGCTTCCAAATTTCAGTGTCCCTTTGCTCTGTGTCTTCCAAACAGCAGCACTTGCATGTCTGAACTCCACTCTGCCTTTTCATAGACTAAATGCTGTTCGGGCACAGTGATCTGTTTGCATGTCGTGGTGCTCCCTTTGTACCTTTGGAAGGGGGAATTTAAGAGATGCAGTTACTCAAATAGCTAAATACTGAACAGGCTTCCTGGGAAGAGGTCATGAAATGAAGACTGCCAGCGTTCAAGAAGTGTTTGGACAATGCTCTCAGGCACAGGGTGTGGTTCTTGAGGACGTCCCATGCAGGGCCAGGAGTTGGACTCAATGATCCTGTGAGCCCATTCTCGGTCAGGATATTCTATGATTCTACTGGACCTTTTGGTGTTGAATGTTTTTATTTTACAAAATTTTAAATAGCACTGTATGTACTATAGCATAATGCCACAGGACAGATAAATAAAATTAACAGATCTACCAGCTTTAGGGAGAATAAGTGTTTTCAAAATGTTGCCTAGAGAATAAGGTTGAATCCTCCCAAAGAAAGACTTAAGTGTTGCTTGCAATAATGGCAAATAGTTGTTTGTACGTACAGAATTTTGTATATATACTCCTCTCAGCTATACTAATCAAGGTATTGACATGGATATTCCAGACATCTCTTGTGAAATCTGTTTAAGACAGTTTGCTCTCATCTTCAGTTGGAATTATCTGTAGTTCCAGTAGGACATCCAGAAGAAGGAAATACCCACTAGGTCTCCAAGGCTCAAAACCAGTCCCATGTGTATAAAAGATTTAAAATTACATCCATTCTCCATGCAGAGATTCTGAGAAACAAAAAAAATTAGGGTTCAAAATCATGTGACTTTTCCAAGGTTCCTGGGAACTTGCAGCCCAGATTTTATTCTGGGGAGTTTCAGACCTTGAAGTGGTGGCCCCAGCAACACTAGCAAATAACTCTTGTACAACTCTGAGAAGAGAAATGGTTTGCTCCAGCAGCTGCTTGTCCTCACCACAGCTATTTTTTGCAGAAAACCACAAGATTTTACTGGCTAAATTCAATGGCATGTGTATTGAGCTCTCCAAGGAGTGCAAAGAATAGCAGTTCTGGCAGTTTCATTTCCCCACTGATGGCAAAAATAAAGAAAAAAAAAAGAGACCAACAGTGTGACACATAACTGCTACACTAGACTTTGTGGTATTGCTTAAACAGAGAGTCAGCATGCAGCTCAGCTCTTTGTAACCACACAAACAGAAAATGTTATTTGGAAGGAGGGAGGATGTACACCAAATCTATTATGTCTCAAACCTGACAGTGTTTCTTTAAAATGTTCTTAAACCTGTTTAACACACCCCTACTTTTCACCACTCCCTGGGAACATGCACCACTTATAGCAACTTGTAAATCAAGAAAAACCAAACCCAGCAATTTATTCTCCAGTGTGCACTGGATATTTTCACACACCCAGCTTGGCCATATAATTAAGTTACAACAAAGCTCACTGGCTTGGAACCTTCTGCTTCAATGTAAAATGAGTTCAGCACTGTGAGTTTAGAAGTCTCAAATATTCTGGAGCAGAATTGCATACTTAAAAATTATATTAAGAAAACTAAGAGAATATTTAGAATTCAAAGGTTGTGATTTATGCACAACGCTATGAGGTTCTGTTCACGGATTCATAGAAGATGCCAAAACTCATTTATATTGTTTTATCTGAAGGTCAGGGATCTGAACAGAGTGAAGATAGACACCTACAAAAGCAGTTAAGCCCCAAAATTCAAGTCTTACTGTTGCTAGAGCTAGAGGATTCAAATACAGAAAAACATGACGTATTCTTTCTAAGAATAAAAGGAATATTTCCTTGGTACCCAGAAGTGAAATGGATGGAACTGTCTGGAAAGCACAGATGGGTTTTTTTTTTGCTTTTCTCTCTTCTTTCATCTTACAATTTCTCTATGTGGCAGAATCCTACATGGCCAGATTATAGTTTTCTAGTCACATTTTTTTGTGTAAGGGGCCACAGTGCAGCAGGGGAGCACATTTTTATAGATCTAGTACTGTTGAGGCTGCAGAATGAGCTTTGCAGCATGAATTTTGTCCAGACAGGGAGAAAAAAAAAATCTGTATCCTGGTTTCCTTTTCCTTTTAATTTGACAAAAAGCCATTGCTTTCTGCAAGAGGAAAAAAATTATTTGAAATCCTGCCATTACATGGAATTCATCTGACATGTATAGGTATCTACAGTGTAGATGCCTAGATCTGACTTGTCATTTTTAGACTTCCTTTCAAAACAGTGAAGGGAAATAGTAACTTGCACAGCCCAAGCCTCTGACCTACTTTAATCTGTATTTGTGTGAGATTACATTAGGGATGTCTTGAGTGATAAATTTAGAGATAAGAGCCTAGCTTTTGATGTAGCCTAGCTTTTTTTTTTTTTTTTTGCTAAATAGGCCTGTGATGGAAAGTCTCACCCAGGTCTGAGAAAACAAGTGTTTGAGAATAGATGTTACTGGTCTGGCGTCTCCTTCATTGAGTAGAATTCAAACTGTTTACTTACACATTAATTGGCATTTATGTCTCTCAGGCTAATAGCCTACATGGAGATCCAGAGCAGCCTACACCTGAAATTACTGGGTTCTTCGCATTATGCTCTTACTGCGCTGTGGCAGGATCTGGAACCTGAGGAACTTATCTGGGCCTCTGTGATTACATCCAGATAATTATAATAATTCTGTTCTGATCCTTTCCCTTGTAATATCACCCAAATTATTTAAAAATCATCCCATTTCAAAGCCCAGCCTTGTTTTCATTTCCCTTAAAAACAGCAACGAAAAGAAATGAAAAAAACTTCAGTTAAATTCTTCTTCATGTACTGAACATTAAAACTCATGTAAAAGTTTTTTTCTGCCAACATTCTTTCCAAAGTACTCATGATTTGGAAAACAATTTTTAGAAGAATATAATTACTTGATTAATTTACTCAAAATAAAATGGAAGGAGAAGTTGATATTTAAAATGTACTAACTTCCACACCATTGCAACAGTCTATTGGCCAGGAGATATCAAGGGAAAAGTATTTTGAAAAGGCAAGAAGAAAGCTCAGTGGTTTCTTCAGCTTCTCAGCTCATAAGGCCCTGTTTGCAGATGTGTTAATTTAGGAAATGTATTCTTTCCTTCACATAGTTTGTGATTGAAATCTGCACCTGAAGTTTATTTCTTGGAAGATGCTTGGAAATGCTACTGAACCTTCTACTTCTGTGGATAAAGGAGAAAAACAAGACAGCTGAATTCTTTTCCAGGGAAGCTGGAAGGGGAATATGGAGGGCTGATGCCCTTTCTGTGATACCATTTTCAATTTTACTCCTGCAGATGACGTGTTTCAACACATATCATAAACCTGCTTTGCTATTTTTTCTGTTATTTGAACAGGTGAGCAATTTTATTGGATTGCAAAGGTATTTATTAGTAAGGAAAGGGACTTAAACACGTACTGACAAAATAAAATTTTCTCAATGTTTACATATGTGCATACTCTCCACATTTGTCATGTAAATAGAGAAGAAAGTAATTCTGATGAAAGTGACAATGCTGAATGACTCTCAGCTGAGGGGCTGAATGAAAACCCCTTCACTAAGGCTTAATACCTAAAAAATCAACATTCCACAGAAAAATGGTATCGCTTTGATTGTATTGCTAATTGTTTGCATTATCATCAAAGAATTCAGAAATAATTGTAACGCAATTCTATTTATGTGCCTTATAAAAATTTTGGTCATAGAGGCATAACGTGACTGTGGCAGTCCTTGGTCAGCCCAGCACTCTGTCTCCAAAACTTGCCAAAGAAAATTTTCAGGAAAGAGTGGAAGAGCAGGGAAAGCGTTTAAGTTACTCTCCCTAAGTGTCCTTACAGTCTCTATCAATTTGCTTGTCAGGCTCTGCTTTAGCCCAATGGAGTTTCTACTTGTTTAGGAGCCATCAACACATTTCTTTTCCACAAGCTTGTGTCTCACTGAGCTGTTTGATGTATGGGTACACACACACATGCCTATGTAAGTACATACATGCACACACACACATACCTACGTGAACACCTTTTTAAATTCAATCCCATCCTTTCTGATTCCCATTTTTGGTCTTTGTCTTATTTTTGCAGTTATTGATTTTAGAATACATTTTCTAACAACTCTTCTAAAATAAGCTGTTTTTGTGCTAATTATACCACAGCCAGCATCTTCCAGGAACAGGGAAAACCCTTCCTTTCTTCCATGCCCATATTCAGCTTTGATGTGGATAGAGAACAGGATCACAATCTGTAATGTTTGGCTAGCATGCACAGCAGTTAAGTGTGCTGATAACAACAGTATGGAATGTACATGCCAAAGGAAGATTTCATTAAATAGGTAGGATATTGGTTCATTGGGTTGTTTTTATTGGTATGAAATTTCCATGTAGTTTTTCAAATGACAATCAAGTTCTCAGTCAACTAATTTGAACCAAATAATAAAAGAAAGAATTACAAGAGAAGGCTGCTTAGCCCTAGCAGAAAATCCAAGCACAATACCCGGGCAAGGAGAGGAAAACCAGTCTATCAGATAAGTGTAATGTGAACTTCCTCACATGGATATCATTCTGTGGGGCAGATACATCTCCTTATCTCCACTATAAAAAAGTACAGTGTATTTACAGTGTATTTACCGCGCCCAAGACCAATTAAATGCTATAAGAAAATTTCTGACAAGGAGCAGAAAAAAACTTTCTTCCTTTTAATGTCGCCTCTTCTAACGTCTTTTAAAGACATGGTTTTTCCTGAGATCAGCACCATTTGTTCTTTCCCAGAGCTCTCTCAGTGGGGATTTGATACAAATATTAAAAAGTTATTCTTTTATAAAGAAAGCATATCTAGTCATAATTCTCACACTCACTCTGCTACTATTGGTAATAATTTGATTGTCATTTCTTTAGCCACCTGTGTGAATGTTCTTTATCAATTCAGATACTGGTAACAAATTAGCAAATATGCTATTTATCAATAACGTAATCTACAAGACTGATTACAGCCATACAGCTGGTACCACACAGGTGTCATTTGACTTAGATTTTCAGCACAGTTTTCCTTAAATAACTGATTTTATTAGTAACCGATAAAACTAGTAACTGAGTTTTTTAGCTAAGGCAGTAATGACAGTGGTGCAAGATCAAAATACTTAAGTTTAGCATGCTATGGACCAGACTTTCAGCGTCTTCTGAAATGTATTTCACTTATTTGCAGACTAAAGAGCTATTCAAATTGTGGGAAAATCAGGCCCACTAACATTGAAGACTGTGTATCTCCATGAAATGTATTGGCACCTGCTATGAACAGAAGACACCGCTCAGACATTTTCTGTGGCAACTGGAAGATGTGAAAGGGTTTAGACATTTTGCATACTATTTATGGCATTTTGTCTTCCTCCTTTAGTTTATGAACTTTGCCACACCCTTTGGGAGAACAATGGGCTGCAAATGCATCTGCATTGTGACTAAGGTTTTCTTAGCATTCAAAAAATGCATATGAAAAAGCTCTGACAGTGCTCCTTCCTGTATTCAGAAAGGTGTGGTTAATAAAAGATTGCATGCCTCACTTTAACCAGTTGAATGGTCTTCCCCAGTAACAGCAACCTACAATAACTAAAGGAAATGTCTTGGCTGGCAAAAGTTAATCCATAAAACACAACGTTATCTCTGGTACATTGCTGTACTCACTCTGACAGTAACTTAATCTAGTGAAAGTGTTTTTAAGTTCTTCTGCCTCTGCAAAACAGCCGTTGCTACATCATACTAAAAAATAACTCTCACATCTACCTATTTTAATCATCCAAGTGATAAAATACTGAGAAATTACAACATAAAGATAATAATTTCATACATAATATCTACATAATATCAGGAGTGGTGGGGCCAATATTTGTATACCATAGTAGAAGGGCTGAAGCATTATTTTCTCTCCAGTGAATATTTGAACTGTCAGGAGGTAGAAAACTCCAGGTAATTGTGCTCCCTCACACAAAAAATTATAACTCAGTAGTTAAGGTAGCCTGCTGGTAAAAATAGGCTGTTACCAAAAGGAGGAATGATTTGAACTTGGATTTAGTCATAGCCCAAGTGACCTTTCCAACTGACAAGGTATTGCTTTCTTGTTCTATGAAAGAGTGAAGTGTATGTAAGGAGTTAAAAGAGCACAGCTGCCTGTCTCAACACTGTAAGACCACTGAAGGAACTTGCTGTAGGATAAGCCACAGCAGTGGGCACAGAAGGGAGGAATTTGAGAAAGGAAGGCCCTAATTCCAGGCCTGGCAGAGGCAATATCTGGTTAGTGCGTCCTGGTTAATGGATCTGGACAAAAATTCTCACTGTGGCAAACTGTGTGAAAAAAGCAACAGAACATATGCATATCACTGGTCAAACAAAGCTCATCCCAATTATGGGACAGAAAACATCTGTGACCACCAATGGCTACCAAGGCCCCCCAGATATGTCTCCAAAGATACCTGGAACTTGGACTGTATAAAGGTGGTACTGTTGTCTGAGTACTGAAGGATAAATTACTTGTCTGTAGAACTTCCTAAAGTTTAGGGCTTGACACAATTCAGTGATCTCAGGCCTAGGGGGAGCTTAGCAAAACTTGGGAAGGAAAATGTATCACTGATCGTGGACAAAAAGAATGCAGAGTTTACAGGCTACAAGGACATTTGAACTCCCAAGAAGGAACTAATAAACTCAATTCACGGGGGGAGATCATGACCACCAACTCACAATCCACTGACCCAAGAAACCCACCAAGTCAAAAGAAGAGAAAGATTGAGTAGGCAGACTAATTAGCTCTAGAGTTGAGTGAATCATTTAACCAATAGAAGATAGAATACTAACTAATAAGAGACGTATAAATGGAGAAAAGTTTTGAACGAGCCCAGGACCCCCATCTCTCTCTCTCTCTCCCTCTCTCTCTCTCTCTCTCTCCCCTCTTTTCTATTTCTTTCTATCTTTCTACCTCACACTGATTTTAAAAATAAATCTCTATTATTGACTTGGGCATATGGTCTCATTTGTACCTAAACTTAGGCAGAACCATCTCTTAATCATTGAATTGTAACAGCATGAGTCTTGCTTGTGGATTAAGCAGAAGAATTCTAATTTTTGAGCCTGAAGGAAAGAATAAAGTTGTTACAAAAGACCCCACACACTTGGCATTGCCAGTAGTTGCCCTTTGCAAGGCAGCCCAGGACATTGCTTATCTACATTGAAAACCCATATCCTAGTAGGAGCAAGGAAGCCCATGAAGAAAGGGGATTTCCATCTCATATTAGATCATTAGTGTGTTTTATTTTGAGGTGTCTATCTAGGAGCAAGAGGACTAGAATCTTCAGAGGAAAATTATAATGTTAGAATAACCAGCCCATGGAAAAAAGTAATACTTTTATTTCTCCCTCTCCTCTGTGTTGCAGTCATGAATGCTGCTAGGATTCTGACAGCCATTTTTAACCTGGTTCTGAGTCACATATACTTCTTGGTAAGGGTGTACCCACAGGCAATATATTCTCCTGGCTAATTATTTTGACCAACGTGAAAAGTAACCCTGTATAAAGAGGTAGCACAGGTCACAACCTTCACTTTATTTTATGTAGGGCTGGACTGGGAATTTAAGGAGGAGCAGGCCTTTAACTTCCTTTTCTATTTGCTGCAATGGGCTCCTTTTTTGCACAAGAGACCCCTTCCCTTTTGACTTAACGCGTTAAAACTGCTGTCTACATATATAGGTGAGATTAGACTAAGCTTAAGCAAGAAAAATGTGCAGGTAGCACTGATGTGCAACCCAGTTGTAGTAATTTTTGACATGAAATGTATTGAACACAATTAACTTTGGAGAAACCAGCGCCAGTGAAAAGGACCATACCAGTTAACTAAGTAGGAGTAGGATCTGGGCCTGAGCAATATCCTCTGTTTGTCCATATTGCTATCACACACACTCCTTGACTCAGTATTGTTGATGCCAATTATCTGTTTCTGAAAAAAGACTTGTGCATGAACAGATCTCTCTGTTACAAGCTCTGGACTGCTGAAAGGAGTGAGGATGAGGCCACGCAGTTCTTTTTGAAAAGCGACTTTAGTGATACAGGTGCAGAACATGCTGTGCTGCTTGTCCTCAGGCCAGAGATTGGGCTTTGGTATGTTTCATTTAATAGCATAAATGTAGCTGCTTTATCCTGTCTTGAAAGAAAAAAAAAAGAACATTACTTGCTAGACTGTCTTCAAATCTTCCGGACATGCCAGTTATAGAACCTTATAACCCATAACACTGTAGTTAACCAATCCTACTTGGAAAGTCTGAAGTATTACAGGACATCTCTTTTGGAGGACTGAGTGTATGAAAAAATATATCCAGTAGCGTATTCCTCCCTTTTTGGGAGGAGTCACAGAATCGTATTTGTCCAAAAAGTTGTCTTGTGAGTCACTGCTCATTCCCAACTCTCTGCAGTGAATCTACATGAAAGCTTGATAGAGCTAGGCTACATTATGTTATTTTCATGATGCCATCTTATAAACCTTAAAAAATATGTGGAGGTAGCACAATATTTTGCAGTATATTTTATACTGAAAAATGGAAAACCCACAAAAATTGACAAGAAAATCAGGTAGAGGAAAATGTATTTTACTAGCAATCAAGGGACATAGATTTTTTAGAAAAGTGTATGAGCTGAAGCTAAGAACATTGAACACAATTATCTTGCTCAGAAAATGAGAGTTGGGGAGAATGATAATGTATTGGCACTATAGGGTGCTATGAGCATTTGACTTTAATAACACTGAATAAGCCATTCAAATCTAAATTAGGGCCCTTCTGAAATACATATGTTCAGTTTTCTGCCAATGCTAAACTATTTTAAAAGTCAACATCCCCTACTAGCAGTTTCTTAGCAGGCATGGTGAGAATTCCTTGGACGGCAAAAAGGCCTCCATTGTTGATGAGGTATTTAAAATGACCCTGCTCAAAATATCCTCCAAACTGTGTTAAAAATCTAAGCTGCAAGAGACAGTGGCCTCTGATTACTAATCACTAATTTGTCCCTATTGCTGGTTATTAATAAATGATAAAGAGTATTAACATAGGGAGGAATTCTAAGATATTTCTTTCTTTCTATCGTAAATCATGACAGGCCACATACTCTCTAAAATCAAGCTATCAGAAGGATTTTGATGGGGTTATATCCAGTTTTATAAGCCTAGGATGTTGTCATTTATGTTTGTATCTTTTTTTCAGAAAATTTCCTCTTTATTTCTTGAGAGAATGACAAGCAAAAGCAGAGCATTTACTTAAGTCCCAGGAAGTAGATTATTGATAGATAGATATGAAACTAGTTACTGTCAGCTACAAGGCACCTTACTGGTTAAACTAAATAGACAAATTAAAAAAAATCTTGAAATGTGATAAATCAATAGTAGTACAGGACCCAGTGCAATGATTAGCTGAATTACATGCTTCAATTGATAGTCATTGGTTGTCAATACAACTTGCTTGTATTTTTTGCATTGTTTTTTTCTGACATTACGGAAAAATCGGTGTCTAGACTATTGTCTATCTGTGCTTCAATTTGGATGTCTTCTTAAGAGCAAGAAAGGTAGTAAGGGAGATACAATTAAGTTCTGAAATAGTCTGAGAAATTAAATTTCACTGTATTTCACTTCTGTTCTTCCTTCAATTAAATATGGACCTTATACTAGAGAATTATAAGAAAGCTGAAACCTGACCAGCAGAACAGTTCACACACTCTGAGCATGGCTGGATTTGTGAGTGTTCCTTGTTATACTGAGATCCAGAGGCAAAGTCTGAGTTCCTCTGAATTTCTGAAAGCTGAATTTCTTCAGAGTAAGGGAAGTTTTTCCATAGAAAATAGTTATGGGTCACTTTCACTGTATGAAACATGTTTATGCTGAAACTGTTCAATTTCTGATACACAGCACTGCATCATATATTCTTTATTCACTATGAACAATGCTTGCATGTGGTTACAATACAGAAAATGAGACCAAATGTTTCATAGTAGGCCAGATTTGCTTTAGTCTAAAAAATGTTTAAATGCTTTTTTCCAGCTTTGAAAAACTAAGTAATCAGCATAGCTAACACCGAAAATTCACCCTCCAAGGAATATACTGGTTGTGGCAGAACCAGTCACTAAAAGACAGCTGGCCTGCTTTATTCCTAGGCTGAGGTCAGTACCACTGTTGGAATTCCATATGTATGCATTTTCCTGCAGACTGTCTATTCTGTCACACCAGACGCCAAAGATTCAGCAAGGACTGCCTTAGAATAAGCCTTGGGCTTATTTTGGGTAGCAGAACTGGCCTGCTCTGCCCCATAGTTTCTTTTCTGTGTTCAAAGGCCATAAATACAGGAAAATATCAATTTAATTTCTCCAGACTGTATTGTTTGCATCTCTATTTGTGTTTCTCAAATGCTTTGGCTAAAGAAGGCAGTGCTGTGAGACTGGTTAAGCATATCTCTGATTTACAAGTGGAACTTGTCTAATTGAATGTAAAATGATAACAAATTCATATCATGTAGTACCTGAATTTTGAACGAAAAATATTTCAAAAAAGAAAATATTCTTAGTCTCAGGTGTTATTATAAATCAAAGCTAGATGTCCACTTTAAGTTAAAGTGTATGTAGATTTTTTACAGCTAATTCCCATTTAATGCGAGTTCCTAATTTCTTATGAGGAAAGAAAGACATCTATTTCATATGGGAGGCAACTAAATTCTCAATATGACTGTAAATGAGATGCATTCACAAAAGTTTCTTCTTGACTCTAAAAAAGATAAACACATAGTTCTGAAAATTCCAGGACTGGTGTAAGTATTTTTGACTTTAGCAGACATGCAATTTGAGATGTACAAAATTTAGAAATGTTTGCATGTTTGTATTCATTAATTCTGAGATCTGTGGTAGTAAATAGTTTATACGTAGTATTTTCTTTGCTGCTCTGCTTCATCAGCTGTATTTTATCAGACAGAACCAATGTGTAGAGAATAGCTTCATGCTACTAAGTACCACGCCTATGAAAATGTAAACATCAACAAAAATACAGATTATTACTAAGTTGATTCATGTCAGTTTGCTTTGTTTGTGTTCAAAGAAATTCTTAATTTTCACAAAACAAAAGGTTGCCCAGCATCTTGCTCAAAGACCTCTCACATATTTCATTACAAAAGTTCCCCAAATATAAAATAAGGTGGACTTGTATAAGATACATTAAAACCAGCCTCTGTATCTTAAACAGAAGCATGGAGCTGTAGACACTATTGCTGTGAGAAAAGTATAGATTCCATACTACTGTATTTAGTAATAGTAAGGCAATTCTTAGCCTACAGAAAAACTTATCTGCAGCCATTTTAAAGAAAGAAAAAAAAGTGAACACAAGTTCTTCCCTCCTTTGTTTATTGCTGGCAGTACTGATGGAGAATGCAAATGTGCAAAGATAAGAGAGACTTGCAACAAAATCTCCTGTGGGAGGGATTTCCCCCCAGATCTTTTGCCTCTGCCCACATACTCAAATGGTGCAAATACTTAATGCAGATCAGATCCCAGTGTGTTTTCCCGATGTAACGCTTCTGCAGAACTTTTCTCTGGTGAAATATGATGTTACTTCCTGTTCACCCATGTAAATACCAGCAACTCTGTAGCTGAGAGGCAGCCCCTCTATCTCTGGAACATGTATTTCTGTGGAACATCCAAATGACTGTAGTATATTTTTCCAAATGGTAATTGCTTGGTTTTCTGTTTCAAGGTCTGTGAAGGCAGTTCATTTTGTGAAACCCAACCCCACTGCACTTGAAAAGAACAGCAAGCACAGAAGGATAACAACTCACCCGTACTCTTCATTGATCTGGTATTTCTACAAGGTGCCACCCTTTTCCACACCTCCTACCTCCTCCTTAAGTGACTCAGCCTCTGAAGGAGAAACCTCCTGACTTTTCAGACAGCTGGATGGGGAAGAACAGTTCAGCTCTCAGTCTGCTTTGATTGTGCCACCTCCAGGTTGACTAACCACACTGAGCCACGCTAGGACATCTTCTACCATACCTGGGTAAGGATGTTTATTGTTCTGGTTTTATATACCATGGAGGGAAGCTCCTACATTTTCAGACGTTCTGTGATTTCTTAATGTACAGTTTATGCTGTCACTTCAAAGGATCTGATTTTCAAGAAATGTGGAGAGAACTTGGCTATGAAATTGCAGCTCTGAAAATTTTGCAGTATGGGTGTTCAGAGTCCCTGGACATTTCTGACTTCTGTCATACCATCTTAATTTCTTCATTATTTATATTATATTCCTAATTGTATTTTATTCTAGTGATAATTCTCTGATGATAAACTCACTGTTCAGACCACTTTTCATCAATGGCTGTTTTAATGTAATTTTTGCTTTTTGGTTCATTTTATTGTTTGTTTATTTTCTTTATTTGGATTTTTTATCCAAAATCAGTGAGTATTTGCTTCTTTGCAATTTTCTTGATTTTTATTTTATTGTTTGTTTATTTTCTTTATTTGGATTTTTTATCCAAAATCAGTGAGTATTTGCTTCTTTGCAATTTTCTTGATTTTTCTTTAAGTTTATTATTTTTGAAAAAAAAACCCAAAACAACAATTCCCTTTCATTTTCACCTTTGCAAAAATACCCATTCTGCTTTAATATAAGGATTTATCTATACAATGACCTGAACCCATGCATAAACAGGAAGGATTGTTCATAAGAAATCTAGTGAATTGAATGACAGAGCTGAATAAAGAAAATTAAAATGATCACCCCCTTTTCTACACTTTATTAAAAAAAAACTAACTATGTTTAAAACTGATAATGTATTTCTAATTTGAAAATACATACAAATTTGGATTGTGACTTAGCTGATTTTACATTAGTGACAGTTGCAAAGCTTCTTTCAAAACAAAATCTCCTCCACCCACATCTTGAAAAACCAGTTTTGAGAGCTCTTTCAGCTACAAATACATGAATGATTGCTGTCATACATTCATGTGTTTTCTATTCCTACCTTGCCTGGTTTGTCTTTTACACAAATACACATGTTATTTCTGTTTTCTGTGTGAACTGTTTTCTGTGTTATTAATTCTGTGGACAAAAAAGTAAAATATTCATTTAAACACAAGACATCATTTCCAGAAGTTCACAAGTGTATTATATGTCTACTGCTCTGATATGTAACTCTTGAAAAAAAAAATCTTTCCAGGAACACATTTTTTTTTTGACTCTTTAATGTCTGTAAAACAAATGTCGTAATTTTTAAAGGTAGTTTTCAGCAAAAGGACAAAAAGACTAACTAATTGCCAAACAAAAAGAATCATGTTACTCTTGGCAATTGTGTAGGGAAGAAATTAGAGCATCCGTTATACATATAGATCTGCACAGGACAGAAAGGGCCTTTAAGGCTATTTGAAGAGACCATATTCTTGTCTGTAACAACAAGTATGGATATATGAAGGATTGTACAGCCTTGAATGCTTCTGGCTGTGATGGTGATTTGCAAACAGCCTTCATATACAATCAAGAAATTCTTATTTGAGTGTAAGTATAGGTAGGCCCATCTGACAGCCCAGTCACAGCACTGCTGTTATCTGAGGGGAGAAAGAAAGGATATGGACAACAGCAAAATTGGTACTGACTTCCAAACCAGATTTTACCTCACACACTTACAGGTGCCTGTCTAGAAGAACAGCTACAATGATGTGTGTCCCTGGTACCTTAGTTATAGGGCTTGGAAATCTTTATCCTGTATCAAGTCAGAATTACTTAATTCAGTTGCTTGCTCAAATTTACTATATTCAAAAGAAATGATGGAGAACATAATGAAGTTCACTGACTTGAAAGTTGTTAACTGAAAGCAGAGAAATACTGTTGTGTGTTTCCTAACTGTGATTAAAAACTAAAAATTAAAGTCTTGTTTCCTAACTGTGATTAAAAGCTTTTCTTCAAACCATCATATTACCTACACTCAGCTCACATAAATGAACAATAAGCCACATATAGAATTAACATTAAGAGTTACAAGGGAAAACAAAGTAAAACAAAAAGTAGAGCTGAAGTAAATCTTCAGTTCTAATGGACTTATTCTAAAATTTTGAGCTCTGGTTACTCACAAGATACTGACTGTTCAGCTTACTTCAGAGCAGAAACGTTCTTCAAGAAGATAAAATTTTGTGGCAAGCTTCATATTTGGGATAAAGAACAAAGTATAAGCCTATTTTCTTTTTCACATGGCAAATATTAGATGCTTTCAAAGAGCTGGAACTTAAAGGACATGTAGCAAACTGTAGCCAGCAAGCTGTGGTTGTGTAGAGCCACACACGAAACCTGTTTTTCCCAGCTGGTGTTTCATGTGGACATACCAATCTCAGCAACTTCTTTGCAATTCAGGCTGGTTTAGCCAAATACCACAAGAAGCTGGATGACAGCAAAATTATGAAACATTCTTTTTTTAAAATCAGTTGTTCAGATACCACTTCTTGTATCACCCACTTCATTAATAATATTGGGAAATTTGACATTTTAGGAATTTGCATTTAGGTAATGCTCTATATAAAAAAGCTCAGCATAAAAACAAATATTTTGACTTTTAAGAGAAGAAGGTGTATCTTTCTTGACACTCCTTCAACATTTACTATGTTGAATTCTTTATTGTACAGAGTGATGATAATGCAGAGGCCTCTTGCCTCTAAGCTGTGTAAATTAATATTGTTTATTAAAAGAAAAATACATATCAACTGACTACTTATAAGTAATCCTAAATAATCCTACCTATAAATAGTCCTAATCACTGTCATAGCTTCAAGCCAAAGAACAAAGATGTTTTCTGGTTGGAACTTGCTCAGTCTGATGTGGAAAACATGAATCTTAGAGGAAATGCTTCTATTATTATGCATTTTTTTAAATACAGCAATGCATATGTGTGAAGCCTAATCATGTAGACAGCTACAGCCAAGAGCAGAAGAAAGGCAAAAGGACTCTGTGATGGAGGAATGGGTGTGCTCAGATGATCTGAAAACTAGAAGGTCTGGGTTTCAGAATTTAAGGCAGGCCTGAGGTATTCTGCTGATCAGTCACTACCGGAGATGAAAAGGAGATGTAGAAGTGTAAATATAGTTATTTGTGATAAAAACAGTGTTGGAGACTTGTGCTGCTTTTGGAGTAATTTCTTGCCAGATGGACTGGCAAGAAATCAGATGGACTTTTGACTTTCCTTGATATCATGTCTGAATTTTTTGCTGAATTTCTTTGGGATTATGTTTAGACTTTCCCCAGAATGGTTGAGGGTCTGAATCTAGGACTGGCATGTCTTAAAATCATTTGGGAGCTGCTCACTGGACTGGCCAGGGTTGTTTTAATTTTCACTTAGAGTTTCCTGACGCTGTTTTTAAATTCAAATTACACTGGAGTTGCATTCCTGTTTGTTTTTGTTTTGCATTCCAGCTGAGTTGTTTTGCTTCAGTGGTTGAGATCTTATTAAGAATGTCTGAACATAATTTACTACTACTACAGCATAGTATAGAAAGCTCTAACTCCTCCTTCTCACAATTTCATTTACAAAGTTAAAAACTTTTTTTTTATCTCCCTATGGTCTGAAGATTAGCTGTTCACTGACCTGTGTGAATAACTGTATGGCAGTTCCAGATCTTTATGAGCTGACATTTTTAAACTAATGTGATCCTCATAATTTTTTGTCCACTCCCCTTTTCAAATACTCAGATACAAACACACAGTTCAAAATAGGGAATACCTGGTAAAAATGTTTTGATGAGCTGCATTCTGCCTCTTTATGCAATATTCTTTCCATTTCTAAGATCCTAAAATTTAAATCTTACTCTGATGATTCTCGCTTGTCTGTGCTACAGATTAAAGTAAGATTTTTTTTTCTCAATTTGTATTTAAAGTTTTAATGAATTAATCTTTGATATACAACTTGAAAGCTCAGAGGTAAGAAGCAGGCCTTAAGGACAAAATGGCAGTATTCTGTAGGACTAAAATGCCTGCGTTTAAAATTTCAGAATTCCTGGCACATTTTCAGTGCTGATTGTAAGAGGGAGTGTACCTATTTCTTATATTTACTTATGCATATTACTTTTGGGTTGGGACACTATGCAGTAGTTTATTCTGGATGCTCTACACATGTGCAACATAAATATTTTTTGCCCTAAAAGTATTAAAAAATGAATATAGGATGAGAAAAAACCACTGTTTTAATTAAATGTTGGAGGATGAAAGAAACACACTTGTTGAACCCTGTCACAGACACAAGAGGAGTTGCAAACTTCTTTATAGTCACCTTTCATTTGGTTTAATTTTCACAAAAGAAGTCTCATTTTTCAAAGCTTCATGATTCATTTCCCTTAGCAAATGGCTTTAGAAGTACTTAATAGAAAATAAATCCAAAATCCTTTTATACAAACTACTACTTCTTCTTGAGATGAAGAAGTGCCAGTTCCCATTGCTTATAAAATGTACTGAAATATCCAACTTTTCATCATCCTGGGACTGATTACATCAGATGTCCAGCAGTACCTAAGCTGAAAAAGTAAATCAGAGACCTCTCTATCGTCCTGGGACGATGGAGTTCAGGAAAATTTATAGTGAAAGTGGTAACTGTCTGAAAAATGGGTTGCTTGATAGCCTATCTGAACAGTTTCTAGGAAATTCAGTTCACATATGCTTAAGACCTTATATAAGTATTTTTAAAAGGTATTTTATAACCTATTGCAAAATAAATAAGGCTCCCCATAGCCCCAAGCTTATTTTTATTGTGTGGGAATCAGATCCAGCAGTCATGTGTTTTCTATGCACACTGTGCCAATGCCTGCTTGGTGCCAACAACTAAGGTAAAAAAAAGGAATGAGGGTAGGAGACTTTCAAAATGCCAGAATTTTAAACTCTAATAAATGTTTGGAATTTCACAACTGCTTAAGATACATGCAGATTTTTAGACTCCAATAATAGTTTTGTATTTATATCTTTACTTTCTAAAAAGATCTGTAGTTGTTTACATCCATATTTTGGGTTACTGCTTCTTTTTGTTTGTTAGTGTTGGGGTATTTTTTGGTTGCCTTTTTAATTTTATTTGGGGGGGGGATGCTGGGAACCTTTTTGTTTGTTTGTTTGTTTCTTTGTTTTTTTTTTTAACATCATAAGCTTTTTTCAGTAATTGTTTGGCAGTAAAAGCATAGAAAAGAAAAATCTGCTCTAAGTGCAATCCATTGTGGCATCCACAATGTTTTTTTTGCCAGTATAAGCATTATTCTTAAGCTTTTGCCAGAGTCCAAAATTGTCTTCACTTTCCATCAGTAAAGAAAGAGCCACAAGCTCCAGTGTCAATCCACTCTATTTTAGATAGATAATACACTTTACGTCTGCAAAAAGAAAAAAATGTTCTCTGTGTCATCCAGAGAACCAGGAATGTTTCTGATTTTTAAGGACTGCTTCTGTCACAGAAACAGTTTTCTGGTGCTTCTGTAAATTTTAGCAGTCTGACAGTGGAAGTGGTTGTGAGCTTTCCTGTTGTGGTGGACCCCCCTGGGCTCCCCCAGCCGGGTCCCTGCCATGTGACTGAGTCAGGTCTGTCTGATGTTCAAGCAGCCCGGGCTCTGATCTGGTTGGTTGTTTGTCCCAGCTCCACCCCTGGTATCCCCTTTCCCCCTGTCTGTGACAAAACCAATGGGACGCAAAGCCTCACTCTCTTACCCCGGCCGACCCTCGCCCAGGTCGGGTGCTCTGTGCCCCTCCGGGACAGAGGGAATAAATGACTTAACATCATAAAGAAGGTTTGAGCTATATTTCTCTTCTCAGCTTCTGCTCTGGTGAGTAGCTGTCACTGACACTGGCTTAAGTGGAGCTGCACAGTTGAAGGATATTTAGGCTGTTTGTGAATGGTTTAAGACATAAAGAGGCAAGCTCACCACAGAAATTAAGCAGTGTACAAGCTATTCAAGTACCAGACTTTCCAGCATAACATTGTTTTCTTGGAAAATGCTGCTTTACAAAAAGGAATGCATTTGCTAAAGAGGGTCAATTTGGGCCAAACTCTTAGGTCAATGTTAGCATTTGGGGCTTTTTTAACTAAAGGGAGAATTTTCTGTCATCAAAATGTCATTATGTTCTGTTTGATGCTTTCTCTATGAAAGCTGGTATTCACAATCCAGTTTCAAAGCAAAACATGAAATCTTTTGAGTGGCTCAAGTCCCAAATAATTTTATTTTTTAAAAAAATTATCAGTCTTGGAGGCTTTTAACCTGATTTGAGGTAAGGGAAGAAGTCATTGACTGGAAAACTGTTGCAGTGCAGCAGAACTGCCTCTGTCTTGGCCCCCTGTGCTATCTGCTGGCCACAATCCGTGAGACCAAACAGCAGAGCTGGATGAGCTCACCTGTGCTCCAGGTGCTGTGCCAGGGAATGACACCATCTTCCTATTAAGCTTATCACCTCAACCCGTTCTTCAGTACTCTGTCTTGCCCTCTGAAGGCTCTCACCACACCAAGTGTTCTTGGAAGAGCTCCCAACAGGGAAGGGGCAGTGTGACAGGCAGAGGGGCAGGGCAGGAATGCACACAGTCATCACCAGGCAGGGAAAAGCCACCACCGTGCCCCACATTCATTCTGAGAAGGGCTGCTGCTGGCCCTAAGCCATTCCACCCTGTCAGGCTAAACTTGTGCAAGGAGGTGATTGAAGCGTACAACAAACTTGACCTGTCTTTGGGGCTGATTCCTGATACTGCTGTCAACCCTCACTTCCTTTTTTTGTCATGTTTTCTTGCAGATTCCCGCAGGAGGACAACCTCCCACAGAACAAATGTCAGCTTTCAGCATACGAAAACAGCCTCCTAATCAAAGCGGTAATACTGAGTCTCCTCCATTTCCTGCTCCGGGGCTCTTGGCTGAGGCGCGGCCTCCCTGCTGCCCAGGCCTCTCCATGGCCCTGGCACAGCTCCCTCACAGGGCAGTGGCGCGAGGGTGATCAGGGCCACTGTGACCTGTTTCAGATACCAAACTACTGGTGTTGTGCACAAAATGTGGCTGGCAGGGATTCAGGCCAGAACATCCCACAGGGCAGCGGAGTGTGGTCAAGCCGGGGAGCCAGGTGGTGCAGGGCAAGGTGGTGTGGATGTCATGGAGAACTCTCAGGAACCACGGACTGCAAGGGCAGTGGGAAGATCCACTGGTCTCTGCACCATCTCTTTGAATTGCACAGGCAAAATGAGGAGAAACTGAGGAAAATCAGAATGGGGGGAGAGAAAAGCTGTTTAGTCATTGCCTGATGGGATGGTTTGCTCCTCTGGAGGAATAAAACTAGAGGACTACTGGAATTTGCTTTCTATACAGAGAAATGTCCAGAGGCAAACTAGAAACATGATGAAATTTTCCATTTCTCTGAACCTCAGAAATGTTTCTATAGACTGAAATGTTTTGAGCTGCATGAGGACCTGGTTTGGGTGGGATGTACCAGGCTTACAAAATTGGAGTTGCCACATCAGGGAGCTGCTTGGCTCTGCTGTATTGAGAACATAAATTTATATTGTCAAATTGAGACAGGGATGAGCTGCATCTGCCTGTGTTTGGGTGACCTAATCTGTTGTATCAGATCTATGTTTAATTTTTTAGCTGAAGCTTGGGAGAGAATTCATAGGCCAGAAACGAGTACTCTTCTGCAAGCCCAGGGCCTCAGGCATTAGCAGAGTGCTTGCAATGTTTCTTGAGAAGAAAACAATATATATTCCTTGTCTACCACCTTTATTAGGGGTTTCATAAAACCTTCTTTGCACTTAGCAATTTAAAAACCCGTGATATCTGAGAAATCCAAGTGATTTTTGGGTAGGTGATATCAGTTTTCCTAAAGTACTATTGGTAAAAAAGACAATATGGCACATGTACAGTTAATTTTAACAGTTGGATCAAGTACTTCTTGATTATACAGAAGTGCTTATGTGATGTTCATGTTACTGAAGAATTTTTCTTCAAGATTCAGAGAATGTTATGGCTGTTAGTAGAGCAGAGATTAAAATATACTGCATAGAGTTGAAGGCATCTTTGACTAAAACTATTAGGATGAAAAAAATGCTGGAATAATTTCCCCCCCCCTTTAGCTGCCATCAGCTATCCTTGCTGTAGAGAAGTTTTCTCTCTGGCATGCATAAACGTGAGCTCACATTTTTCCAACTTCTGAAAAACTAACTTTTCCTTTGTTTTTTTGGTTTTTTTTTTTTAACAATGCAAATAATTGTACCAGATTAAAACTCCTTAAGTATTTATGAGAAATGAGAAAAGGTATACCTTTTTAGAGCAAATGCAGTTTATATAGTCTTTTTTGCTAATTAAAACTATCTCCATTCTTGACAGTGACTATGAGACAAAATTATTGTTTAAAGTGGTGAAGATCTTTCCTCTTTTCAGTTTGCAAGAAATGTTTATTTTAATAGATATTCTAATGAACCACTCGAGCTATTCAGACAAGCCTGGGATGCCTTTATTTTTTTTAAGTCTTTAAAGTCAGATTTGAATAAATATTTTTAAGAGAAGAGCTAGCTCAATAGGGAGTGAACAGGCTGATGCAGAAGTCATGCAGTGAAGATAGATTAGTTTTCGTTAATCTACTGTGATTGTCACCTCATTCTTACAGACAGCATTTTTCACATCATTAGTCATTTGTCAAATGGCTGGATTTATGCTGCTTAAAAAGAGGAAAGGCAAATGTGGGCATCAAGGCCAAAAGATGGAAGCACACATCCATGCTGTCACAGCCATGGCTTCTAAAACATTTGCCACTTCTCCAGCACCTCAGTGTTGGAGAGAGCAAGCCCAACACAGACCTAGAGAACATTTGCAACTAGGCAAACATCAGTGATGAGTCCAAAGCTTTCATTTCTTCCTTCCCTTTTACTTGGCAGTATAGGGAATTGAAACAGGCACAGTTTGAATTATAGACAGATATGTATACATTTTTAGACTGAATTTTATCTTTTTACATCAGTGTCTGTTTTTGTAAGAAAAATGCATTTAAAAATTCCCTCTTGGCCGTTGTCACTTAAGATGAATTTTTTGGTGCTCTATTACGATTTGGTCTTCTACTCACTGTAGCTATTTGTCATTTTTTAATGTTATCACTATGGTTGAAGTTGTATCAAAAGCAAGAAGTACATTTTCTTGTCAATAACAGCAGAATGCCAAAACACAGCTCTGACAAAATGTGAATGACCGAATGTGTTTTCTGTGGAGTGTGTTCTTTCTATACACAATGTTTACAGTCTTAATTACTGCGCACCACATAGTGATGTCTCCCGAAATTTGGGGTCTCCTTTTGCGTGAATGCTCAGAGAGTGAGAAATTAGTGGAGAAAACTGTGAGGGTCTTTAGAGGAAAACACAAGATTCTTTGTATTTTTCAATTTTTTTGATTAATTGATTTATTAACAAAGTTTTTTCATATTTAATTTTTCACCTTCTCTTTTCTGGAAAAAAATTGAGGCAAATATAGCAATTGAAAATTGGAATTCATATTTGCTCTGAACTTCTAGCTTTTCATTTTAATAGGTCATGTTAAAATATCATATCAATATTTCCTCTCACCTCCAATAAGCTGACAATATGAAACTTAAGTATACTGAGAATAATTAACAATAGTTGTTGCATTTTTGCTTGCAAAAAGGGCCAAAATCCTCATGAAACAAACCAAAGGAGATTTCAGCTTTCTAATAAAGGGAAGAATCCATATTCTCCCAAATCAAGTGAATATCATATTGTTACTTTTCCAGTACACTAAATATCAGCCATGTTGGACAAAGATATTTTAGGATGTTTTCAAAAGGAAATAAGTCTTCCATGTTTGTTCAGCATGTCAGTCTATCTCTCCCTATAACCTTTGAAACCATACACCAGTTTTAGTTAAATTTGACGTTAAGGTATTACATCTTAAAGGTATTGCTTTTATTAAAGTTCAGTAAAACTAAGTAACTGTCTAGAAAAGAAACTCTGTTCATTTAGTCTTTCAGGAAAAAGCTTCAGAGGGAGTCTGACTCTTTGAGAAACGTGAAAATCCACATATTTTGGGCTGGTTGTAATTGGAGGGCCATGTGGTCAACTAAAGATTAGCCTTCTTTCAAAATTTGCATCCTGTCACACGTCTGCAAATACAAAACCCACAGACAACACCCCAGGAAATTTGGTGCCAGGATTCATTAGTTTGACTTTCCTGGGATTACTGTGGTATGCAAATTTCATAATTCCTTTATCAGATCTGTGACATATGTTTTCATTAGAAATAGGCAAAGCAGTTTCATGTTAAGGATGAAACTGAATTTAGTTTATTATGTTGGGCTTCTGCAAGCCCTTTAAGGTTGAAGCCCCAAACTTTTAAGAAGCAATCTGCATTAACAGATTAAACAGGTGTGATAACTGAAAATTCAATCGGTGTTAAACTTTTATATATTTCAAACTATGTAATAGTACTTTAGGTTTCCAAAGTTTTTCTACATGTTAATTTTCATGACATGTTTCTCTGAATTTGCAGATAAAAAGAGCCCCTCTGTTGCAATTAAAAGCAGACAACAGGCTACTCATGATATTAATAAACGACGGACCCTTTTGCAAGATAACAGCTGGATAAAGAAGAGGCCTGAGGAGGAAAGGTAAGAAAAATATGAAATGCATTTCTTCCATATTTAGTTCATGTACCTTTGCATGAAGCATCTACTTTTGCACAGATGGTATCAACCAGAACTAAGGGAATTCAATCAAATAACTCTTATTTATTTATGTTGATGAGGTATTGGTTGCCTTTTGGACATATTAGTTTGCTGAATATTCACTGTCTGTTTTTCATTGGGACTTTTGAGTGCTGAGTATTTGAAGAGGTTCTGCTCTACAAGTAAAATCCCACATTTCACGTATCTAGGTTGCAAGACTATAATCTTTTTCTTTTTATAAGAAAGAAGATTATAAATCTTGGCAAGTTCTTTTAAGGAGCTTAAGTCATAATCAGTTTAAATTTACTCTAATGTAAACTAGGACTTAAATTACAGCAGAAACAATGCCTTGAGACCATGTTATCATTATCTGGCCCGTGAGCAGCATGCAGGAAGAGATAATTCTTACTCCAAAATGTCTGGAGTCTTCTACTGCAGAGATCTGCAACTGGTGCAGTTACAGTGGTAGTGGACAGCTGTGAAATCTGATTGAAGACAGAAATCTTTTGCCAAGAATAAGTGATCTATTTTTAACACTCATTGTTTTTCTTTTACTTGAAGTGCTGATGAAAACTATGGAAGGGCTGTCCTTAACCAATACAAATCCCAAGATAGCCTACACAGGTATGGTAGAGTATCTGAACACCTTTCTAATGATATCAAAGAAATCTTGGTATCCTTTTACTATATCCTGTATATAGCAAGAGCTTGCTTTGTTCAGTTTTAGTCTATTCATATTTTCACTGTAAATCAGACTCCACTGTCAATAATTGATCACTGAATTGGATCCAGGGTTAGATCTGTTGACAGCTGGATGGTCTAAAACCCTGTATGATACCTTAATCTGAGACATAAATACTGTTTTAATAATCATGAGTTATTTAATAAAATCAGTGACCAAAGTGGCATTTCTAAATTTTTTATTCCAGCAGTAGCACAAATGAAAAGGAAGATCAGAAAGCTGTGCTTGGACGACACAGATCTGATACCACCTTGGACAGGTAGGGCTTTTTTTCTGGATGTATTGTGTGTTGTGATTGTCATACTTGTGAGAGGTCTTAAAAACAAAAGCATGAATGAAGTCAGTGTTTTTTTAAAGTTTTTTATTCATTAAGCATCTAAGTAAAAGACTTTGAATGATTTTTGCATGAATTTTCAATGAGACAAATGAAAATGTGATTTGAGAAAAGGTTCTTTTGATATCTTCTTTTTTTGTACCTGTCTCTGTATATTCCTTTCCTCATACATGTAAGTATATTTTCACAGATGATAACCGCTCCTCCCCAGTTTCCTCCTTTCCAAACTCAAACCCAAAGTTATATCTCCAACAGCTAAGCACGACATGGCTAAATCCACAATTCTTTGCAAATACCATGATCAGTACCAATATTGGAGTTGTGGTTGTCATACAGGTGCTTAATTTGAATGTTCTGTTCAGCCTTGACCTCTGCTGGGTGAAGACATGACCATGCTTGTGTTTGCAGATTCTTTCTGTGTTGCATCTTCAAAATCCACCCACCATTAACATCTGGTGTCCAGAACATGCTGAGGCTGTGAGATCCAGCACTTTAATGCACACTGTGGGAAAAGTGCACTTTGTTTAGTTGGGTTTTAGCGCTGTGCTATTTTATTTCATGATCCTTACTTCTCTTGTAAGAAAAAATGCAAAATTGTTACATAAAATGTACCTTCTCCATAGGAGTTTGAAAAAGAATAGGCTAGAGACCTGTGCAGTATCATCACCCTGCCTATTCTACAGCCATTGAATGCTGCTGTATATGTTCAGTCATCATGAGGAAGCCATTCTATAACTTCAATTCACCTGTTTCTCTTCTCTGTGTATTTCTATTTCCATATCAGTCTTTTTGATCTGGGAATCCAAATCTCCATGTAGCTATTTAATATGGGTGCATACCTTGTATGTACACAGAGGAGTAATAACAATGATTTCTATGTCATTGGAAATTCCTCCTCTTGTACTTCATAACACTGAGTTTGCTCTTTTGAGGGCTGCTAAGAAGTGAGTTCTAATTTTCACAACATTATCTATATAATTCCAAGATTTCTTTTCTGTGTGATAATTGCTGGTTCAGAGATCAATTGTTTCTCTTGGCAGGCATTACTTTGCATCTAAGAAAAGTGAATGTCGTCTGCCATTTTAGAAATCTGACATGTTAGCAGATGACTTCTGTAAAGCTTTGCCAGTCTTCATTTGTTTTGACTACCATTAAGTAATAACATTGGCAAGCAACATCATCCCACTCTCCTCTTTTCCAGATAGTTCATGAACACATGCAAGAACATAGGTCTTGTACACATCTCTCCTTCTACTCTGGAAACTTGCCATTTATTTCAAACTTTTGTTTTCTACATTTTAAGCAGATATTTCTCTATTACCCACGGGAGATCAGTTTACTTAAGAGCACTTAAAACAGACTTCTATGAAGCTTTTTGGAAATTCAAGTAGCATGTATCAGCTATGTTGCACTTGTTCACACAGCCACTCACTTCAAAACAATTTTTAAAGCTGGATTTTCATGCCTCAAACCCTGATTACTAATTTAGAAGTCACAGGACAATTACAGCTTCTACAGTGGCACTGAGGAACACTGTTCTTTTGTACTCTGTATCTTTTGGTTTATGCTGAGATATTAAAATATCTGAATTATTTGAGGTTGTAAGCTGAGTATCTTTGTGTTTTCATATACACAAATATCTAACATAAAGGGTTCTTAATATGCAAGTTATGACAGTGTATACCAAAAAATGATTTTATGTGTAAACATAGACATCTGAAAACTAATGCAGAATATGCCATAAAGGGAACGAATAATGATGCTTCTGCCTTGAAATTATCACAATGAGGAAGCTGCAATGAAGTTGTTTATATTCCTAAGTCATCAATGGTCTTTACAAAACTGGAATATAGACATTCCAGGATTAATTTGTGCACACCTATTGCCAGCAGGCAGTTTTTATAAGGGATGACCCTTATAAATCCCTCTACAACTCCTCAAATCTGCCACCTAAGATATAAAAGGATGTGGTGACATATCTTCTCCTAGTACCTTTTTTGTTGTTGAATTTGGTACTTCTGCTTCCTCTGTGAAGGATGTTCTCTACTTGGTATAATTCTCTTACTTTCTTATAATTTATTCCTGACAAGCATAGCCATAGGCTGGAAGTCTCCAAGCTCAGAACTGACCACTTTGCAGAACACCTGTATTGTTTATCTGATTGTGTGGAAAAACCAGTTTGTTTGGTTTTTTACCTGTCCAAAACTAAAAGGCAGAGTTGAAAATGGAGCATGTTTCAGGATTTTAGAAAAAACTCTGAAGGACTGGTCCTAGTAGGTGCTTCTAGAGATGAATTACCTTGGTACTGGAGATCTCTCAGATCTGTTTACAATATTATGTCATGTTGCCTATATGGAAAATCATTTCTGCCTAGAAAAAATTCTGGAAAATGACCATCTCATATCCTGCAAATGGTCCTAGGGAGTTACTTGTTTTCAAACTGGGTACTAGAACATCTTTTCACAATTCCACAGTGCATCTCTTCTGGCCATTACTGTAGTAGTCCAAGAGGAAAGGATTTAAGAAATCTGGCTCTGTCTAGATAAATATATTTTCAATAATTAATTTTCAAAATTACAAAATAATAATTGAAATATGAATTAATAAAATCTTTGAGGACTATAGGAATAATTTTGAGCTCTTCATTACATATGTAAATGTGCAAATAATAACATATCTAAGAGCCATATTATGTGCAGCTTTTTGCATCTTGGATACTGCTATAACCATGTCAAAAAAGGTATTTTTTTGATTGATAAACTTTGTCTAACCCAATGGCTACAAAATTTGAACACCATTTTTCATTTCCATTTTGAAGATCTGGGAGAAATGTTACAGGTAATTACATGGGATTGCACCATTGTCTGCAAGTACCAGAAAGTGCCAAACATATTAAGTTGTTTTCAGAAAGCCATAGATTGATGGCAGTAGATGCATGTGTACTTGTACTGGCATGTAGATATATGCTGTTTCCAACTAAGACAACACCTGCATTTTGCAGATGATCACAAACAGCTTTTCTGGATAGGTGAAAAAAATATTTATCTTTTTATTTCTCATTCATTATTAGCAACTAAACAAACATTTGACAAAAGTTGGGAGAAAATTTAAAAGTCAGGTTGTGGTGAAAATTACATTGCTATTTTTCCATGTATTAAATTCTACTAAGTCCAGAATAGCTTCCAGAAACACTAAGTCCTGACTGCATCTAGAGCAATTAGATCTGGATAGATGGGACTGAAGCAAACTACATATTTTCATTGTTTTCTTTATTAATAATCTAATACTTTGGAATGATAGAAATCACTAGGAAAGGATCAGAGAGCAAACCAGAAACCATTGCAGTGTGTGGTATGAACCTGCTTTCCACATCTTGAACACTGCATGCATCATTTCACTTATGTGAAGAAAATATAATAGAAACAGGAAAAAAATTAAAGAGGAAGGTAAGAAAGGATGGAATAGCTCTCATATGTTAAATGTCTAAAAGACAAAAATTCCTCAGCTTGGAAAAGAAAAATATAGGGATGCAGTGATGGAAGAATATTTTCTTTGTTGCACTGCAAGAACGAGGAGATACTCTATAAATGTTTGGATAATGAATTAAGAAAAAAAAGCTATAAAAGAGAGAGAGAAACAAAGAAAGAAAAGGGAGAAAGAACATATATTTTTCCTTTAATGCACACATTAATTATAGGTATCACCAGCACAGGATATTGTGGAGGCCAGAAATTTAAATTGGTTCAGATAAACGTTACATGTGTAAATGGCCCATTGATCTAGGGGTGTCTGTTGGAGACAGCGTTGTGGGTGTGAACAGAGGGTATTCTTTGATTCCTTATCAGAAGCTCAAAAGTTATACAAGGAGAAATTAACATAATACTTACCTTTCTTTCACTTTTTATTTAAAGCTTCTGCTACATTTGCCAGCAAGGGAGTAGGATGCCAGATAGAACTTTTAAGGCTTTAAAATGAGAAAATTCTAAACTATGTAAAGCATTGCGCTGGAATTTTGAAAATATGTGATGAAATGTAAAAGAAATGCTGGTTCGCTGGCGAGTGGGGAATGAGAAGGAGCGCTCGGGTTTGCACGCCCAACACTGCCAGCCGGTTTAGCGAGACCTCTAGTGATCTTCCCTGTAACTGTAGCTGCTGTCACAGTCCTGCCTGTGACAGGAGCTGCCCTGACAGGAGAGGATTCTTTGCAAAATTGCATTTAAGATTTGCAAAAGACACAGAGCACACGCTGGTGCAGATTGTGTCCCAGGACTCCCTGGAAGGCTTTTCATTAAATACAACTGTATTCTGTGCTGCTTGAAGGCAGGATGCAAAATGTTTTATAGGTAACATGAGATTATAGTTCTAGGATTAATTATTTTTCATCTTTATTTTTCAGTTTATAGATGGGAATAGATAAAAAAATATATATATAAGTTGTAGCTCAAGATGTGTTTCAGCTGATTTAATCAAATATTTAAGACAACCCTGTCAACTTAGTATTTGTCCTCTATTTCAATGTACATCACATTATATTTAAGCTGTTCAGAGTCCCCCTGTTCTTACTAAAGAGTATTCGTATATAGGAAGAAATCTGGAATAAAAGAAGAACCTAACTGCTTCAGCTATGATAGCTACATGGTGTATTTCTGTGAAAATTTTGAAGGGTTTTAGGCAATAACTGTAGAATCCATAAAGGGCTTGAAAAATCATGTGTTTATTTCTTCATGTAAATTTCATGGCTTAATGAAATCAGGTCAAGCACAAATAATCCAACTTTGTTGGTAGAAGTTATTCCTGTAGGTCAACATCATGTTTGCCAGGGATTTTGCACCAGATTATTTTCACATCACACGGATCTATGAAATCTGTAAATAAAACAGGACCATTGCATCTCTCTAGGGATGGTGAGGCAGAGAAAAAGGCAATAGTTCTGTGTGTACGTTGCTTTCTTTCTAGCATTCTGACCTAATTCAAAGGAGTTGTAATAAATGTTTAGCAACAGTAATGTTTAATGCAGTATTATTGTTTGAACATCATCTTTGAAAACCCTTTTTTAGTGAGCTACTTAAAGTCTTCAGATAATAATGCACTAAAGTGATATAATTTCAACTTCTGTTCCATACCTATTTTGATACTGGGATATTTTTAATCAGTACACAGGGCAAAATGATACTCTGTCTTTTGATTTTATTGAAAATGGATTAAAAAAAAAATTAGAATGTGTGTTATAAATAATTTCTGTGTTTGTAACAGAATTCCAGCTGGAAGTGATACTGATAAAATAAATAAGTCCCCAACTCTCAATCATAAGCAAAACAACAGGTATGAATTTCAGAACTGTTATCATCTAACTATTATGTATTACAATTTATGAAGTATGATTTACAATGCATTATCATCTGTTATATACTATCACAACTTTAGAATTCACGTACATACCAAGATTATATAGAGAAAATATTTGTATGGGATATGGCCTCGTTTAAGCTTCATTTGACCACCTGACCTCTGGAATGTAGGCATATATCTAAATTATCATAGACTTTTTTATAGCTGGTGAGGAGAAAAAAATCTTTTCTTCAGAATAAGAGGAATTTTCTTGAAGAAGCCTATTTCTCCACACAGATTAAAAGGGAAACTAGTTCAGCTTACATATTTACTCAGCATAATGATTATTTAATAATTACAGTATTTTAAATACCAAAAAAGAAAACCAACCCAACAGTATTTTGAAAAGTGTAGGTATGTTCTAGAGCTCTAGATTTCTCGGCAAAAAAATCTACCAAATACAACACATAGTTCTGAGGAAGGATGCATGAAAAAAATCTATTTAATGCTTTCAGTGGAAAATGCCATTGTACATTGCCAGTGGAAAACTTGAGCACCAAAACATAAAAAATATTTTTTTGATAGGCTAGCTGATTTTTTCTTGTGGAAACCTTTTCTGTTGTCAGAAGGACAGTCTTTTGTTTAAAACAGTTTTAATTTAAAGTAAGTTAGCACAACATTGTTAATACATTATTTAAAAAGTTGCTATGATTTGGAGATGACCACTTATATAGGTAATATGATTCCACAACACTGAAAAGTTACTTTCTAAAAAACTTACACTCATTACCTGATCGATTCCCTTCATTTAAGAAGGGAAAGTCAGAAGAACTCAGCCACCATTCTTGCAAATGCAAAGGGACAAATGCATCGCTTTGTGTCTTCATCAATGTCAGTAGAGTTCTGTCAGTAATAAATTACACAGATTATAGTTGCTAGAGAGCTCAGCAATTAAAAGTCATCTTGTGGAGAGTTGTGATATTACTCTGAAGAGCAAATCAGTATTTCTGGCATTTACAGTTCAATGGAGGTCACTCTTTCAAATTATAATTTTGCACCATTATGTTGCAAATCATGGTGCTGATGACACATGAAGCCTCATATAAATTGGATTTTATGGGCTTTGTTCAATTAATTCTGAAGTGGGACTTAAGAGAGACGTAAATTGTATATATTTTTTCCTGCTAGAGAGCAAGATGATTTGTAAAGTGCTATTCTTCAATTACCGTAATTATGAATTGCCAATTACTATCATTAAGAATTGCAGAGGATAAGACAGTAACTTTTGGATAAATTTTATCACAAATCACTGGATTGTATTTATATAGGTTAGTTTCACAAACATATAACATTAAGCATTTTATTGGAACAAGAAGCATAAAATTTCAAGTATGAAAATGAAAGATATTATTATTATAGTGTTTGGAGACTAAAGTGTAGGTACAGAAGTCAAGATTCTAAGAAGTCAGAAATTACTTTGGATGTCAAGTAAAAGTGCAGCTGTCTAAACATCAGAAGCCTTTGTCTCCCATATCTTGTGTCCTTTGAGGTATATAAACATAGCTATAGCATTTACCATACACATTTGTATCATTCTGATAGGAGAAACATGATTTCTTTTTTTTTTTTTTTTATATTTTAAAATGATGCTCTTGTTGAAGATTAACTCACTAAGTATATTTCCTTAACAGACAATCTTGGACTCCAAATGCAGGGTCCACAAACACTGCAGCAACTTCTCCAATCAAGAAAAAAAGGTATTCATTACCACCACTGCTTGGTTGCCAGAGGGTATATAGCACTGTATTAAGCCTCAGTAATGTATCACAATTACATAAAAAAATTACCAACTTCCTCCTCCAGCACTCTCAAACTCCTCAGCAAACTTCAAGAATTAAACTTTTACATCCTCTGTGTTTTTTTCCCATGGGATTTCAAAGTTTTACCTCTGTAGACCCAGTTTTGTGAGCCTGGTGGACATGGCACAATGAGTACTAGCTCTTGACTGCAGCCTCTAACTCAGCTGGTGTACTCATTTTCAATGTCCACATTTAAAGCACTGTAGCTCACTGTAATTGTGAAATCTCTGATGCCAAACTTGACCCTCTGCTGTTGCAGTGCATATGAATCACACAGTTTTCTGAATGATACACAGCTACCCTTAAAAATCTGGATTTCAGATAGCATTATCTGGGCAAGAGTAAAAACAGGATGTAGAACAATGTACATTTTTAATTTAAAATGTACTGCTGGTGATAGCCACATTTTTCTGCATCCTTCCCAGTTGAAAATTCTGTTAATTTGTGATATTTTATTTAATATTTCATGCATAAAAAAATGTCATCTGTAGAATAATAAATGTAGAAATTAAAATGTAATTGTATTTATATTAACATATAGACCTGTTTGTTTGGTGGAAATTTATGGTGCTTTCAGTCCAGACTCTTGAAAGCTATGGAAGGCCATCAATGAATTGTACTGCTTCTGGTGTAATTGTTTATACTTCACAAACAATTGATGGATTGATAGTTTTGAGAGTAAAAAAAAACCAAAACCAAAAACAAAAAAAAGGAACTGAAAGGGCTTGTGCTGTTTGTGTGACCTCTAATAGCCTGATTGTATTTCTTGTGTTGATACTTGACACGCTTTCCTTTGTGCATTTTATCTGGTTGTCTTTTCCATGAATGATCCCTTTATTTGTACCACTCAGATGGCAGAAAAGACCACCTAGACTCACAGAATACATTTTCACAATAAATAAAATTACTGTATTATTTCCTATTCCATTCAGTTTTCTGCAAAAAATGGTCTAAAAAGTGTCAAGATGCAGTCTTTATAAATACTGATAATTTAAGAAAAGTTCTAGGTATTTTTACATCACTCCTATACTAACATTCACAGTATGCTGTTTAGCCCCAAAACATTAAACTAACACTGAAAATTTTGTTTATTAAAATTTACAGGCAATCTTGGATGCCTCCCCCAGTTTTGAGTAGTAAGACCCCGACAGAAACGGTGGAAGGCAAAGGGTACGTATCAGTGATGGCTGGTTGTTTCCTAACTCTTGGCTAGAGCTAATTTTGGGAGCAAGAAAGCAGGGCAGTTCTTTGATCTACCGAGTTTGATGCATAGGATGCCCTGCAAAGAGGAAGCATCCCATGCCTAAGTAAGTACTTGTTTGGGCTCTTTGCAGTGTGATGCCCAGCACTGACTAGGGCCTGAGTATATGAAGTGCCAGCAACTGGAGGCTACATGAGTGGTCCCAACATTTTTCTATCATGCTTGCATTTTTTCTTCATGGTTTCACTTTGGACAATTCCAGTTAATTCTCCTCAAGGCAAATGTGCTGTAGAGAGACTGGCCGTAAGGGCAGGGATCTATTGCTGCCAGTTGGGTTCACAGTCAGGGACTAGCCCTTGGCTGTTTTGGGTATCAGTGTGAACAAAACCTCAAAATCCGTTAAGTTTCCTGTCAGCAAAGTATGCAAGAAATAGTTTAGAACAAAAAATCAGACTAAAGTTACTTGCAGATGAATGTTTAATGTTTGTTTCTGAAGTAGCAGTTGTTTCCTGTCAGAATAGAAAGAGAACGGGGAATGTTTCTTGTGCTCTTATCTAAAAGCAAAGCATGGATGGTTAAAAATATTTATAAGTAAACCTTCATTATATTCTCTGCTTATGCCCACTATTTGCTGCAGCATGGCCTTCTGCTTCCCTAGTTTTAATTTGGGAAATTTCCAACTTGAGTCTCTTGTGCAGCAATGATGAAATTAAATAAAACAGAAATGAATTAATATGTTGTGATGTTAGGTATAGGTCTTGGTAGACTATTGCCTGGGGAATTTATGGAATGTCTGGCACTGAAAGATTTAAAATCAAGTTTAGCAATTATTTTAAATATTATTCTGTTTACTACCCTCTATCTGCTAGGCCGAGATTCAAAGTCACTCTCCAAGTGGAGATGAAAGATGGCTCCTAGATGTTAAAGTTTATTTTCTTTGAAGTCAGTCTTTACTAGATGTTATCCATGTGCCATCTGAGAAGAATTTATCTGGCTTCACTTCAATATCTTGCTAAGATGATGGTAATTTTGAAAGCATAGGATAATGCTCTACATGGCATCCACCCAGCTTCCAATAGCAAGCTGGAATTCCTTTATTCTTCTCAACGCTAATTATCCAGTTACTCCTCCAGTCTCACAGTTCAGAGAAGACTGAAAACAGGCATTTTCTTTCTGAAGCTCTCATGACTCTTCCTGAACAATGCTGTCATCAAGAACAGCTGGTAAAAAAGTGATGGGCATTTAATGATTACTTGGTTTATGTTTTAAAAGTGCTTTGAAGATGTGAAAGCTATTTCAAATGGTGACTATTACCATGACTAAAAATAGTTATCAAAGGAAAGCCTTTTACTTGCCTGTGAGTTTCAGGAAATGAAGTGCTGTGCACGGATGCAAACAAGTACAGTTTCTAAAGGTCACTATCAGTCTTAAAGACTGAGCAAAGAGCTATGTCAGCTATGTCTTTTCTTCAAATTTGAGAATGGCTGACTGATCTACTGTCCTCAGGAAGGGAGTCCAGCAATCCAATATGTGGGTTTTCTCGATCAGGCTTATTTATATACTTTTGTGATTCTGAGATGTGATTCTAGTCCTCCATAGTTAAACATGATATATAAACTTCCAGAGTTCTTTGGAACTCGGGAACTCAGTTCCCACCAGATTAAACACATTTTACAGAACACTTAAAGAAATTGCAGTCGGAGCTAAGACTATGAGCAGCTCACTGTATTTGAGTTTTATGGTTGTGAATTGTGTGCTGAAAACAAAACACTATTAATCAAAGTGATTAACCGGAGAATGCTAATTGAAGAATTACTGTCTTAGTAACATAAGGAATATAGTTTGAATTTAGTATTATGCTACTTGAGTTAAACACATATTCTGCATTTTAAAGAAAAGAAAAATATTATCTTGGAAGGAAGGGAAAGTAAATGTAATTGCTGATAATTGATCTAAATCTTGCAAAGTGCTTCAATACTTGCATTTTGCTACTTTGTTTCTGAAATGTTTACTCTCCTTTCTCTAGAACCAGTTCAGAAAATTCAGAGGGTCCAACAATGTATGTCTTACTTACTTTGTTTCTAAGTAGTTAGAAATGTACCACACTCCTTTGCATAAACTTTGCTTATTATTTTACATTTATTAAAAGTACAAACTATGTATGATTTACCAATGAGGTTTCCTATATAGATGACATGCAGAAGTGCATGAAGAAGATTTCCTTCCCTGCAGAAATGCAATTATTTGCATATAGCCTAGAACATTTCATTGGATATTTACTCTAATTCAAAAAACATTACAGTGCATAAAATGTTAAAAACTGCCTCACAATTTTAGTTCCACAGTTATATATGTTGCTAATGCAAATACTTTCTTATATGCAACTGATGCTCCAAAGTCTGTGAAAGAGAGAGTGTGAGCTACATGGAGAAAAGTGTTAAATCAAGCAGCTCTGCATGAGGAAAGGCTTGTAATAGAAGGCATCAAGATGAATTGATGGAAAGTACTCTAAACTTATATGAGTGTCTGAAAAGGTCCCTCTAATTTTAGAAAATAAATTTATTAAATTAATTCACTAATTAAATGTACATTTCATATGGTCTAAATTAAGAAAAATTACTTAACCAAACTGCAATTTCATGACTTATAATTAAAAAAGCTATGCAACATGTCACACTTTAGTTGCCATATTAACAGAAAAATTCCCTAAAAGAAGCAGGTAGCCCTCATCAACTCTATCTGTCACCTTCTCCCTTTCTTATAATTAATCACAATTTTAGTATTCCTGTAGTGATCAATTTGATTGTTCACATAAATAAAGAAAAACAGGAAACTGTTTGCTTACTTATCTTTTAAAAAAACAGCTTTGCTAGTTTAATAAAAGTTTTGCCTTTACTAGATAAAATTTGTTTATTAGGTAGGACAAAAGATTTTTCAACTATTTTACTACTAAAGTAATTTTTGAACAGTAAGGAAACTCCACTTCATTGGTATATCCATACTAGCAAAAGGGGCTAGTCTTGGCATATTAGTTTTTCAAAAAGCTCAGTTGATGTGGTAATCTAGTGAACTAAAACATTACATCTCTTTTTTTTTATATATGTATAGTTCTTTATACATATTTATATATATGTTTTTATAGTATATATATTTTTAAAAAATCCAGAAAAAATTCTCAAAGACAATGCAAACTCACTGTGGTTACACCTGAAAGAAATTTAATATCTACAATAATAAACCATGTAAGTGATGCAATGTGTTTTCAAGTGTCTTCTTGTACCTTAAGTATGTTTTCACCATTCCTGCTGCAGGGCTGCCCTTTCATCAGAACCAGTGACCCCTCAGAAATCAAAGTCTGATGCGGATGATCAGGCTACAGCAAGGTAACATGAACAGTGTAATCAAGACAATGTTTTGATAAGAATTGATTATTGTCATTTTAAGTACTCAGTTTGCTTTATGTCTATATTTGATGGGTCGTTTGGACATGGTATGTGATTAATGCAGCATTTATCCAGTCCTAACGACTGGCCTAGAAGAACAAACTCCGAGTTCCCTCTCATTGACTTGCTAAGTTATCTTAGATGTTTCATTTTTTAATCTTTCAGTCTACCCAGACTGCATCTTAAAAAACAGGATATAGGTAGCTGCTGCAAATGTTTGGAAAGAGAAAAATCGGGGTGGTATGGATTATACAGTGTATTTTCTTTGCTCTTCAAGACATTGTGGGTGAGGTAGTACCTACACTTTATTATATATATAAAAATACCCCAACTTTTACACTGTAGTGTTAGCATCATGAACGGTGAAAACCCAATACATACCCTTTAGGGTGACAAAATTAGTATGTTTCAACAGATGGACTTGTTTTTGAGGGATGAGTTAAATGGCATATGTACTAATCTTTGAAAGTCTGCAGAATATCATAAAAATCATTGGTGGAAAAGATACACTTTTTTTTATTTTTTTAACTAAAATTTCAGCAAATTTTAAGGTTCTGTACTGATAGAGATGTTATCATTTTCAAAGCAATCAGCAATAACTTCCCCATCTCTGCAAGTGTTAAAGACCAGGTTGGATGGGGCTCTAAGCAGCCTGGTCTAGTGGAAGATGCATCTGTCCATGAGAAAGGTATTGGAACTGGGTGATTTTTAAGGTCCCTTCCAACCCAAGGCCATTCTATGACTCTCTGTTTCTATAAACATGCAAAATATTTTGCTCTGTGGCCTTGACCAGAGTAAAAAGCCTGAATATGCAATTAAAAATGGAATTAAATTAGAAACAGATTTCTAGATATGCACTGAGAATTAAAATAGCTCATTTGAAGTTTCTATGTGGAAATATTAAATGATGCAGACATTAAAATTAATTTAATTACCTAATTTTATTTAATTTGATTCATAAAATTCAGTTTTGTGAGCTCTGAAGTTCCAGACTTGAATTTTGTTCCTGTTGAATCCTATTCCCCTCCCCCAAAGTACTCAAAATGTAAAGCCAGTGTAAAATGACTAAGAAAGCATCCAAAAGATGTCTGACAGTGTAATCCCTAGGAAAAGGAAAAAAAAAAAGGCAATATTGCAGTGAAACATTTTCCTGTCAACAAATAGGAAAGATCTTATAGAATTAAATACCCCCAGTATTAACTAGGGAAGTTACAGCCATTCTTCACTGCTAGGGGCTTGTTAAGGTCTGACTTAATCCTCACCCTCAATCAGTTCACATTCATCATCCCCTGCTTGCTCTCATTACCATATCAAGCTCTGTATTCCTGTCCCTTCATTGGTGAAGAGCTGAAGGAATATTTTACTGGTCTACAAGTTTCTATGGCAACACTGCACTGCTATTTGTGTCAGTATATAAACTGTAAGTAGTCTGTAATCTTAGTGGGCAAAATTTAGCCCTCTCTACTGCTGCTATAATTCCTTTACATTTGGCTGGTGCTTCAGATGTCATCCATCTGCTGCTGATGGGTTAGCTTCACAAAACTACAGATTTTCGTTATATTTTCCCTAACCAGTAATGCATTAATCAGCTGCCAGCAAAAGTTGCCTTTTGCTGTTAAAGATTTCACATAAATATCACATTTTTAGCAAAAATTTTTGTGTCACAGGGTAAGTAAACAGCTACATGAAGAGTATACATAGTAACATCAATTAGTATTAAAATACGATTTTAAATTGCATACTTTAGTAACCTATATTTTTTACTTGGAGTAGAAAGATTTTCAGATCATGCTTTTAAAGTAAGACTTAATTGATTACTTGTCTTCCATTAGGGATTCTGACAGGGATGTTAAAGGAATAATGAATTAATTTCAGTATAAAATAAGCAGAAAATGGCAATTGGCTTTCTAACAAACTGATCATTGATAAACAAAAGTCTTTCAGAAGGGATTTACCTGAAAAGGATATCAGATACTCTCTTTTGGCTAAAACTGTAAAAAAAAAAAGCAATTATTGTATTTCTTTTAAGGACAACTGTTAGACCTGGCATCCAAACACAGAGAGTGTGTATATATGTATACCTATCTCACATCTGAAGGCATGAACATACAGACCTTCACCTCTTGGATATGATTAAGAGAATGGAATAGGCGTCTCATGATGGAATAGGGCATCTATAGGTACTCTAGGCAGCATAAGTAGGCTAGGACACAGAAAAAGTAAAGATGACTACTACCTAATAATTGTGCATCTTTCAGAGCATAACAGGTCAAATCAGCTCTCTTGGTATCTCACAAATGCAGCAGCAGATGAGCACTATACTGGATATGTATAGAGACATTTTTCTGATTTCCTCAACGGGCCTTTTATTCATTGCTTATCAAGTCCTTTTTGTGCTTTTTTCCACATCAGTGAAGATGCAAGATTCTCACTCTGCATTTTTCCATTCTATTATGGTAGTAACTATTAAATGCAGGTGTTCAAAAACTGGCATTTTTAAAAAGAACAGTATTCTGCAGAAAATCATGTTAAATGACTTCAAAAATTCTGAGGGTGTTTTTCACAGTTTTAGTCTTACATTAATGATTACAGGTAGTATACAAAAAAAATCTGTGTTTCTATAAAAAGGCTTTTATAATGGGGTTCACTTGTATTGAGCTACACATTGTTACAGAAAGTAATGGTAGTTGGCACAGTGAGCCACATTTATCAGGGCATTTACAAAGTTATTACCACCAAAGGATGCAGAATAATCAAAAAGCCATATTTCCATAAGTTCATAAACTGCAGAACTAATGAATTTATCTTTTATTTTTCATCGATATACCAGAATTAATTAATGTTGGACGTACCTGAGGAAAAGCTTTGGAGGTGATAGTAACAGGGACTATACAAGAGATTAGAGAGAGATCTCACTCAGCTCTTAAGGCATCTGCAGTGAGATTGTCTGCTACCAGGGAAAGTCTGTTAGTCTGTAGGGGCAAAGGGCATATTGCAGAAACCCTTACATAAGGATCTCTCTTTTGGTATGCCAGCTACAGAAGTTATCTTGAAGAAAATATTTCAGCTGCATATTTGTAAGTATGTGGGTGAGAAAGGAAAATTCTAGGGAACAGAAGGGACTAAAGTAAATTTTTCTAGCATAATTAAGAGAATCCTATATTCTTGCTTCTGTACAAGTTTTTCCCCCAGTGCACAGGGTAATTCATTATTATTACTCCTGTCAGGTAGTAGAAAATCCAGACAGTGCTGTAAATCTGTGTTTGCTATGCTCCTTTTGAATGATACTCCTTTTTCACCCAAAATATGTTCCTAGTTCTCATTGCAATAGATTGTGAAAGAACAACACATTAATTACCTGTGCTTAAACTAACTATTGTAATATGATCTCACATTTCTGTCTATCAACATCTGGGAACTTTGCAAAGTGGAAAAAATATAAGAGGTTTTTTTAAGATCCTTAAAAAAAAAAAAAATTAGTGAATTGCTATTGACTTGGAATTTTCCAAACCAATGGAATTAAAACCATGATGTCAGGTTTCCTAAATGAGCATTTATTGACAAAACCTTTCTTGTTCTAGAGCTGCGTAAAGCACAAAATTGAAAGAACAGTAGGTGCATTTTGAGACATTGGCTAATTATGTATTCTCATTAGACTGCCATCCCTGGAAGTATAAAAGGTCAGGTAGGATGGAGCTCTGAGCAACCTGTTCTAATGAAAGTTTTCCCTGCCCATGGTACAGGGGTTGGAATTGGACCATCTTTTAGGTCCAACCCAAACCATTCTATGGGTCTATGAGATAGGCAATTCCAAAGAGCCACTAGAAATATTCAAAGGAATGATCTTACATGGAAATAAAGTTTAGATGGCCAAAATTTAAGGCATGGCTCCTACATGAGTAATTTCTGTGTGAATCTTCTTTTGGGATGTCTTCTATTTGCTTTGACTTTTTAACTAGACTATCTGGAGACCTCTAAAATTTTCTGGAGCACACCTGTGTCCCTCAAAAATTGTTGGAAGCAAGGACGCTGAAACAGAACTCACATAAGTACACCTATAATTCACTAGCTTGCTTTTGCTACAATGAAAATTGTTTCTTTATGGTAAAGTGAAGTGGCTTTACACTTTCTAAATTATTTTTGATAGTACAAATCAATACAGTAGTTTTTAATTTTTTTTTTTTCAGCAGAAGGCCTTTCCAAATGACAGGCTCCTTCTGTCTCAATTTTGATAGATTTTTCATTCACTGTAATGTTATTTTGCAGCTTTTCTGACTGTTGATACAAATGATTCACTCTTGCAAAGCTTCTGTGAAGAGATCCAAGCCCATTATTCCTAACTGAAAGGTTAATACAGTGTTTACAGTGTCATACATATCATTCCAGAAAAATGGAATAAGTTGTCTTTTTCCAGTGATCTTTCCGAGTCTATCTCCTATAAAACATTCTGATCAACAGCTTCTTCCTCTGTATTTAATTCCAAAATCCTCTGGGCTAAGCATTACACTGGTTTTGGCATAGTATAAATTGGCTTTCACAGTTGACTGCATTGCTCTTCTCTTCCCTACCCTCAGAGGTTATTGATGAAAGGTCTGAGTGAAGGCTCCTGGCACTGATTAGTGAGCATAACAATGTGGAAGGAAATGTACCCTGATACAGGATAAATGCCAATCTTTTCTCAAAAAATTCCTTTCTTCATTCTCATTTATACTGGACAAAACCTGATACAGGGACAGTAAAGCAGCCATAACATCAGATCAAAATTCAGCTGGGCCCATGATGTTAAACTTTACCCAGTAAGATGCCTGACACATTTAATATACTCTAGACCAACTGTTTTGGTTCAGAGTTGGAAGGTCCACTTGGCAATTGGTTTTGTCTTGTCCTGTGATGACACACGACTAGCTCAGAAATGTCCTTATGATTTTAGCTAGACTTTCTTAGTGTGGTTTTTGTGTATTCCATCATGACAGAAGAAGAAGCTGTTGATCAGAATTCTTTGTAGGTCAGGTAGGAGGGATCACTGAAGAAAGGACATCAGATGCAACGCGTTTAAAATATTCTATGTATCTTATTATATCATCCATTGGAAAGAAAGTAATCTCAGTAGTTTTTGTAATTCTGGTCAGTGCTTTTAATCAGAAAACAAATGCAGATCTATTAAAAATACTGTGCATGACTCCTTTAACAGAGCTGCTTGTGGATTGCTCATGCTATGTTGCAGATGACAGAGTGACTAGATTCAAAACCTCACTGAGTATGCCTGGATTTGACATCAAGTGGCCCAGTCACTAAAGGCATTCCAGCAAGTCTGAAATATTTTCTAGTTGACATAACAACACAATATGGGTGCTTGGGTATTATGTCAACTGTTGGTGTATCAGCAAAGATGGATGATGAAATTCTAGGCAACAAGGCAACAATGCCTTCAAGACTTAGGGAACATTTGGAACTAGATAGAAGCTTAGGACTTTTACAAGTTAGGTAAGTACTCACCGAATAATGAAGCAGTCGTGGGCTCATACTCCGCTGCCTGATCCTTGAGGTTCAAGAGCTTATCTGGGGTCTGTTTAAAATTTCATTATTAACTCCCACAATTTCACCTCAGCACTAAGGATAGTCAGAAAAATGTGATCAAACTTCTCAAAATCTATTTTTATTGATGCTTTCTTCATTGCCCTCAGAATTTGAGAATACAAATATTAGAAAGATTTTCATTGCTTTCTCTAAAGAACAACGTGACTAAAACTTTTTTGTTGGTGTGATTCATGATTCCTGCTTCTATGCCATTGGAACTTTACCTGAATGTTTTCAAGAATATTTTCAAAAAAACCCCCAACAAATCAGAAAGAACTATGAGATGTGCATGAATGTATGGATCGGATTGATTTGTGTTTTCCATTTTGATGGTGATCTGACTTGGCACCAGTTACACCAAAATTTCAGAACCACTATCCACTGAAATAGGTGAGATTCGCAAGCATAAATCACAGAAGGACTGAAAAGTATTAGATCTCTATCTCAAGCTGAATTAGAAATCAAATGCAGACTGAAAAGCAAAGCAAAATGTATGCAATTCAATTTCTCTAACTTTTTGATACAGAGCAGAAAAGAAAAAAAAAAATCACACTTTGTGATTACATATTACATTCATTTTTTTAATTGTAAAGATTGATTACCGAGAATGTCCACAGATCTTTCTTACATTAAATCAACAAAGGCATGAGATATCTAATGTTAATAGAATCAGATAATGCAAAAGACATTTGTTCCATAAAGAAGGAACATTTGCTGATATTGATATAGGATCAGAGATGTTAAGGTTTTGAAATTTAGCTGATTTCTGAAGATCTTGTCACATGAGCCTTATATAATTTCCCTTTCTGTTTGTGTCTGAGAGGCATAGGAGTTCAAGATATTGCAGAATAGGATTCCCTGGTTAAACTGAGCCATAAATTTTGCATGCAGCCTGCCTTGACAGCTTTTTTTAAACTTACTTTACTTATGTTCTTTGCTAGTCTTTTATTCTGCTGGACTGTCTTCATTAGTTGTCAGATTTCTAATCCTATTTTACACAAGAAGCTAGAGGCAAAATAGCAGACAGCAGCAGCAAAGTTCCTGGCTAACAAGCCTATAGCACGAGGCCCTCAGTGGCCCAGTTGCATATGTGTTTTTCTATCCTTCAGGGTGGGGCTTTCTTTGGATTCACAGTGCTATTTTGAGCATTTTTCTGCAAAGATGTTGTTAAAGGCAGAATAAGCTATTTTTTTTCAGCAGGTGGTCACTTACAAACAGAAAAGTAAATGAATCAATAGAATTGTCTTCCATACTTTAATGAAAATGACAAGCATACCTAGGTCTTAATCCAAATCTTAATGTTTCTATTTTATAATAATTTAATAAATTTTCTCCAGTACTTGAGATCCTTTTGTACAATATGTGATACAAAATCTTCTGTACTGCCATTCCAAATATTTTTATGTAGAATACAAAAAACATGTTAGTTATCCTGAGTTAGGTGCTCCTAAAAACTTCCAGTCATGTCCTGAGTCTTTATTAATATATATCATCCTATTGAATTGTGAGCAAACTATATATTCTCCTCCTGACAGGCTGTCTGATCTACCTCATTCTCACCCATTTCAAAAACATTCACCCTAGGCGGAGTGTTCACAGGGATTAAATGGCTGTCACAGAAAACACTATACTTGGAGGTGGCATCCTTTGGAATGACCTATGAAAAATGTCAACATCTATTACAGGCACCTACCATATTTGAAAGATATTTCCCCTAGATTATCTAAACTGCTTTGTATAGAAGTTTTATGCTGCTGTTTTCCATCATCATCTGCGTTTTAAAAAGTTGTTGACAAATGTAAAAAGTACGAATTCAGTTCAGCCAGCCTTGGAAACCAAAATAGTTTATTTTTTAAAGTGAAAATTATACTTGCAACTGGAAATGCTTCTCCACAGGAGCCTTTCACTGCATCTGACACTCTGATAGTCAAAGAGCTTTTTTAATGTATGAATAAAGGTTAGTCTTTTTCTACTTTAATACTTGTCACCTCTTTTAGAAGTATTAAAAGCCATCTAAGTTATATTGCTGATTTTTAACACAGTAACAACTCTCAAATGAAACCTAAACTGAAATTCCATTTAGGTTCTGTAATGCAGATCTACTCTAATTTTTAATGTGAGGCTGGATTATGTTCTAATATCAACACTAGTTGATAGAGCTGTGTGCTAATGCTAAAGTAAACGTAGCTTTGCTAACAAAGAGAGTTTTAAAAGGTCAGCAAAAGTATGCCACGAGCACAATCAGATAAATTCTGTGTTATGCACCATGGCCTACAGTTTTTCCTACCTTACATTTTGTCCTTTTAGAAATAACAGCTCTTTAACTTTAGTTGCTAATAAGCTGAACTATGCTCAAACCAGTAGCTTGCAGTAGTGTATCCTATGACCTCTGCCTTTCACTAACGCAGCCACCTGAAGGCAAAGAACTTGCAGGATGTCAGTCCTGGTTACTTGCTGCAGTCATGTCAGGATGTTTCATGAGGCTGAAAGTTTGAGAAATGTTACCAGTACAACAAATTAGTATCTTCCAAGGTTCTCTTTTACAGAACTTTTTTTTTTTTTCATAGGAGCCATAACATTTAGCTGAACAGGTCAGTCCGCTTGTATTTTTCTGTGGAAATCTGCAGCTGCAACTGTTTCTGTTCACTTATTAGGACTCTTCAGAGTTGATGTTCTGTGAATCAAGCTGTAGATGACAAGGAATGCACTAGTAGCCTCACCTAGGCAACAAGTAAAATCTTCCCTGCAAGCCAGTCCGTGCACCGGGATAGTCAAAGCATTGACAAGAACAAAATTATGTGAGAGGAAGTAACAAAATGCTGTTGACTGCAAAGTCATGATGATTTAAAGATTACAGAAGGGAACTAACTCATTGATCCTTTGAGTTGCACCAAGGATTAATGCGGGCCAGTAGATGCATTTCTGAAGGAATAGGTCCTAAATTACTGGAAGTTTCTTTCCCCCAGTATTTTCAATCAAGCAGTAGGACAAGTTTGAACTATTCTAGATAACTTCTCACTATTTTTTTGAAAACTCAGTGCAAAGTGAACAAAGCAATTTAAGGTAAAACAAATCTGAAGCTACGTAGGAAGAGTGTTAAAATACAAGTGAAAACTTAAAAAGAACAGGTTTTAGAAGCAGAATCTTTCCTGCTCATCTCAAAGGAGTTTCTTCCTCCCCTTTTGACAGAAAGTTCATACCTACAAGAACAAATGTATGGGTAATATAATTTTGCAGTGTTCTAAAATTAATTTCTACAGCATTATTCATTCAATTATGTAGTATTTGATACTACAAAGATTAAGACAGAAAGTTCTAGTATTTGGGCCTTGTTGTGGGAGCATATTTTATATGCATTGTATTGGACTGTTTTTGTAAGAAGGCTTCTTCGAGTAATGTATCTAATTCTGAGAGAAATACCCACAGAAATTATTAAAAAAATACAAAACTTTAAATTGTAAAAAAGGGAACAGAATTTTTTATATCTACACTATGAGTAAAAATTTCAAATATATCTCTATTACTGAGCTAAATCTCATTAAAAGCATATTGGGATTTGGTTCTCCAAATGCTTACGTGCCTTTGACAATCAGACATAGGAGAGTACAGACACAGTGGCCTGCAGGGCACAGCTTTGCTACTGTCAGAGCTTTTCCATTGCTCCACGCTAGGGAAGTCAGCAGAAAGGCTACTGATAACTGTGCTGAGTAAACTGCATATAAGCCTGTGATTGCAGCCAGAATGAACAGGAGCCCCAGATCTGCTTTATATGTTGTGGGTGAATATACAATGCTGAGGATGATGTATATGTGCAGGTTGCACAGCACATAAATATCATAATTGAGATAGCTGCAATTTCAAAGCTTCAGTAGACTTTATAGAAAACTTGAAATGAATATTTAAAATACCTCTGAGAACAGAAAGGAATGGAGGATGCAAGAGACAAGAATAATAATGCTTACTTTATTCAACCCAGACACATGCACAACTGGGTTTTTCTTTTTTTTTAATAAAAGTTACAAAAATATCAATTAAGTAACTACCTGAGCTCTTATTTACACTCACTATAATATTAGTGTTGCTACCTTCACACAGTAAGGAAGCAACTTGCCATCCAGTTCACCAAGGAAAGGATATTTTTTGATAACTGCAAGTCTTCAGTTTCTGAAGGAGTACTCTGTAAAGTATAAATCTGTGATGATATAAAGAGAATTTCCAAAACTTTGTAATTTGTTAATGATTGGTATGGAATTCTAGCTAAATGACAGTAGACTCTCCTTGCGCTGAACAGTTTAATTCCTAAACAAATGGAGATCTTGATAATCTTATCAAAGGGAGCCTCAAATCTGATAAACATGATCAAGAATAAACCTGAAAGGCTGCCTTTATCTTTCATAGAGATGTTGTTTCATGACAGAACAGTTCAGAACAAAAAGTCAGTAAAGAAACATATGGAACATTTTTGATTGCCAGGTTATAGAACAGGTCCTATAGGAGGTCATATAATCAAAGGCATCATTCTTTCCCCACTGCTTTCTTTTGAGAAGTAAACTTGTCATTTTTTTTGTAGTGCGTTAATGTTACTAGATGCTCACTTTTTAGGTAAAGCTGCTGGAAAAATTTCAGTAGAGGAGTTTGCATTTTGAAAATGCATTTTCATATAAATGAAGTGTTTTATAGAAATGTTAACACTAGTACAATCCTTTGAAGGAAAATAAAGGTACTCAAAGAAACACTCCATGTTTTGCCTTGATACCACTAAAAGTTCAGAAGTTCATTTTAAAAGTATGAAATACTTTAATTTGCATTTCTATTTTTATTAGTTGCATTGCATTAATATATGTTCAATATTAGTACATATATATTATATGTATATATAGAAAAGGGAAAATTAATTAACCAGAGAAATCTAATTCAAGGAAGATTTTTTTTCCTTACATCAGATAGTAATGATAAATCACATTCTATGTCTTGTGTGGAAGTGCAAGAACCAATGGGTGTGACTAGATCTCAGCATCCCTCAGTTTAAACATGAAATTTCTTGTGAGAAGGGAAAGTTTACTTGGGAAGGACTTGGTCTAGATAGCCCATCAAATAGACAAAAGAACTTTTTTTTTATTTATACAGAAAGACCTAGACCGTAATTACTTTTTAGGTAAGATGATTCACTCACATATCAGGAGTACTTGGTTCATTGTACTACTTGGCAAAGATTTTTTGTTGTATCATAACATGTTGGAGCTCAAGCACTCTTTGAAGTTGTCCACAATGCACGTTTAGCAGGAATTATCCTTTTTGAAATAAGTACTAAGTATAACTTCTTGCTTCCAAAACATCATTTGGTGCTTTTATTACAAAAAGAGTTTGTGCTTAATGTGCATATGGTGGGCATATTGCTGAATGTACACCTTTGAATCACTAAAATGATGTTCATCAGTTCAATTTTTCCTTTTATAAAAAATTTGCCAATTATAATATTTTTTAAAATGAGTATTTAATTTGACTAATTCACAGCTGGCTATACTAATTGTCATTTGATCTGGGTTTTGTTCTGTCTCTAAAGGAACCAAGACCTCGATAACCTCAGCAAAGAGAATCCAAGTTCTTTCACAAGTGACAAGGAGTAAGTCTTCAAAGTTCCTCAGGCCCTACTTTTCTAAGTCAGTGAGTAGTTTGCAACTATGTGAATGTCAGGAAAGGTAATGTTGCTAATTTGCAAAATGGTTATAGATTAATAAGTAGCATTCCTTATATAGAAAGAAGAATACAAAAAATACAGATTAATTCACTGGCATGTGCACTACCAGCTGAACAAGTACTACCTGTAGCAAACTTTCATACATGCTCTATATGCTCCCACAATTAAACTATTACTGAAATATTCTGATGTGGTTACAGAAGGGGTAGTAAACAAAATTTTGTAGAACTCATGGATGTTAAGTGTTGCCCAGCAAGGTGTAACAAAGCATTTCAATCAGCAAGGGAAGTGATCCATAGAGAACAGCTTGAACTTTCTTTTTTGAACAGTGTGTCAGTTCAATGAGTTTCAAGCCAAGTTTCTGTAGGTCTGCAAGCAGCCCTCCAGCACAGAGAAAGGGATGGATTGGGGGGGTACTGTGCTACTATGAGCTGTGTAATATTTGTCATACTGAACACTCATACCCTACAGATACATTTTAAGAACCATGCTCTAAACAGTAACAGCACATAAATGTTGCCAACCTGTGACCATCTATTTCACAGTAGACAATCTTACATATATGCACACATACACATACAGATGTACACTTAGCACTAAACTCCGAGTTAGGTCTCTTTTTTTTTAAATGTTCATTCACATATGACTTATTAGGATAGAGTCCAAGGCTTTGAGACACTACTGAATTTTAGGAGTATCCAAAATTTTAAGCCTATCATGGATTGAAGTGACCAAATTATGAATTTCACAGAGCTAACTTGGCCTTTTATTTTGCTGTCTACTTCTATCCAAAGAGAATCCTGGGGGTTTTCTTACAGTAGTTACAGTGCTTTCCATAAGTCATTCCATTCACTAATTCATTTAACCATTTTAAAATAGTAAAGAAAACAGAAGAAAACCTAGCCTCTAGCTTAACTTTATTTATGGAATCAAAATGTTTCCTTATGAGTAAAATATGTGAATCTTCAGATACTAACATTTTCAACATATAGACATGACAAGTGCATTAATTGTTACACAGAGGTCATTCCATAAGCAAAATTTTGGACATTTGGCCATATATGTAGGTGTTATCTTAAGAAGCTGAAGTTTCTTAGTTTAAATAAAAAAATCATTTTTTTCAAATAAATGATGTAAACATGGATTAAGTATCTTGGAATCTGTAAATTAATTCTAAATTCTTTGAAAGTTCATGTTTCTTGTTCACTGTCTTCATTGGCAAAGAACATTCTTAAGCTATGGCATTGATACAATTTTAAAAAGCATTTTTATTTTCTTGGATGTACTAGATAATAATTTTTATGAATGAAGAAATAAATAGTACAGAACTTTACCCTGCTAGGGGAAAATCACAAACATATTTTCTTCAATAATATAAGTGTTTGCAAATTTTGAACATAAAATTAACTAACAATTCACTTTTTTTCTTTTAAATGGGTGCATAAATATATTTCTTTCTTTTATGAACTTTATCCCTTCCCAGACAGGGGGAATATCTTAACAATTCTATTTGGATTTCTTTCAGAGAAAAGGACCTTCCTGATTTTACTGAAAAAAAACCTGCTGATCAGGAAAATAAGAGGCAAGCCTGTCATAATATTTCCCTTATACACTTATAAAATATTTATGGTTGATTAGCTATTAGCATCAATAGGTACTTTTGCATAAAAATCATTAGATTTTTATTTGTTTTCAAATGAGAACCACAGTGACCTTTTTTCAAAGTTAAACTATTTGACAATGGGTAATATTTTTAATTATAGAGCATTTAATATGCAATATTAATGTAAAACTATATTTTATATACATATGTTGACATATGAAATTTATTATATTAAATCAGCTTTTTCAGAGCCAGTGATTGATGAGTTACTGGTATGAATGTGGCCATATAGACCTAAAGATTGTATATAACCCTAGATGACAGCAGTGGGAAGAGGGATTTGGGCTGGATGCGGTAACAAAGCAAGGGACACACTTTGGCAGCCATTTCCATAACTCATGGTACTGATGCCTGAACTGAATCAAAGCCTGTTTATCAAGTTAAAGTGACAGAGCCACAGTCGCTTTGGAAGATGCAGGCAGGACCTTAACTGGTAGCGTGGCACCACGATGTGACACAGTGGTCATAAGCTGAAATGAGACATTCTGACTGGATGTAAGGATGGCTGTCCAGCAGTGGAGCAGCTTGCTTGGAGAGGTCCGTGAAGGTTTTCAAGACCCAACTAGACAAATACTTGAGCATCCTGGTCTGACCTCAGTGCTGCCCCTGCTTGGAGAAGAAGATTGGACTAGAGAACTCCTGAAGTCCTTGAATTCCAGCCTGATTTATTCTACAATACTATAATGGTCTTGATATTTTTTCAGTAATTTGTAATTTTTTTGCAGTGTCACATTGGAAAGAAAATGATAAATATTAAAGCCTGAACAGATAACTACTCATTGTAGTCAGGAGTCTTACCTGAGAAATCCATACAATTTTTTTCTTCTTCAACATAAATAATTCAGTGCATTTAATATGTTTAGATTAAATAAAATACTTCTATTAATTCTGAAATTTTTCTCACTTTCAGAGATGAGGATCATGGTGATCACACTGAAGTAAAGTCTGCTGATGACCAAAGTAAAAACCGGTGAGACTCAATTCATAGTTCTCTCTAAAGTTTGATGATCAAATATCAAGAGTTGTAGCTGTTTAGTAGTATCAGAAAATGTGAATTCCTAATACAAGCAAACAGAATTTTCCCAGTGTGAGTAAAATATCTCTTTTATTTCTAAAATGTGCCTGATTAACAAAATATGACAATAAAGCTGCGTGTATTTTGTTAAGAAATGACTCAAATCTATAATCTCTCGGGGAGAATGAAAATGACTAGTGACAAGATCTTCCTACGTATTTTTGTGCTTATCTAAGTGTTCTGTGAATTCAGCTGCTGGCATCTCAAACAAATATAAGTAAATGAATTCCCAGCATAAAAGTTTTACTGCTACTAAATTTCATTATTTACAAAAGCTAGGATCCATTTTGGTCAATTAAAGTTACGTTAGTTAATGTTTTTCGGTACCAATCTGATGGTATCTTTTTTGAGTCTTCCATTTAGTTGTATATCCACATGAAGAGGAAGAAAATAACTATTTGTATACACAGGCAGCTTTGCTATTTTTTAATAGAAAATATTTTTATCCCAGCAGTTCCGCTTGACGGTCTGAGCAAGGAAGCACATACTGAGCATCTCCAGTGAATGAGTTTCTCTTTCAGTTCTGACAGGGGCCTGCCCCACCAGGAGTTGGGCACAATGGAGGTGCTGCTTCCCGCAGCACTGCTCTGCATATAAAGCACAACAAGCACTGAGTGAGGGTCGTTCAGCAGAGCCTCAGTCCTTGGCAAGCTCTCTGAAATAATCAAGCTGCAGGCCACAAATCCAGAGTTAAGGCATATAATGGTCATGTTGCTCCAGAATATAACCTTTGGCAGAACCAAACAAGAGCAGCCTCTCTCTGAGCTGCTTTGTAAAATCATCAGAAACGTTATTAGCACTTATTCCTTAAATCCCATAATTTGTATTTTTATGTTTGTTTGCCTGTCATGTTTTGTGGCAGGGAAAACTGCAGGAGTCAAGGTTTCTCTTGCTTGAATCATAGTCCCTCTTTTTGAAACAAGTCTACATATCTGTTTAGTATGTCATTTCTAAAAACACAACTGAAGTATATCAAAAAAAGAGAAAATTTAGAACTAAAATATAGTAAGCCTGAGAATACTGAAAAGGGAACATGGAATGCTATCAACTACTGAGACATTATTGCACAGTGGGCACTTTGAGGAAACTAGAGTTCAATTAAAGTCAAATGAAGTTTCCAATATGAATATATATGAATATATCAGCATCAACTGGAAGACTTAAAATTATAGGTCAGTGACTGCATAATTTTTCACCAGCAACAATTTAACAAAAATAAGATAAATTTCTTTTACCTACTTGTTCTAGTCCAAGCTTCTGCATTCATGACTGTTAAGTGTAAATTAAAACTGTGTAGCTGAAAATGATTTCTAAAGTGTTTCTTTTCCTGTTGTGTGGATTCTTTTTTATTTTAGGATAATTGAGAAAGCATATGAAAATTCTCCAAGGGCTCCAAATAATCTTCCAGAAACAAACTACTCTGGTGACAGTGAAAGAAAGATGAGGTACTGTGGACAATGAATTAAGTAGTGTAACATCTAAAGTGTCATTTCTTGAAAAAAAATAATAAAAAACTTTTTTATGCAAGAAATTTCATGTATGCTTAGAAAGCTCACATTGGTCTCTGGAATCATGCCAACCCCTTTCCAAATCTGCTTCCAGAGTCCCAGGCACAGAAGGTCACAAATCCTAACTCTAGTGCATGGAGCTGGGAGCACAAGACACACCCTGTGTAGCTCTAGAAATGTAGCTGAAACATAAAATTTAGGAGAGCAGCTAGGCCGGAATTCTTACATAATTAATAGAGAAAAGGCATTTCCTGAATGCTTTTATTTCTTATGAACTTGTTTCTTTATAAAGAAACTGTATTATGAGACTGTAAGGAAAACATTACACTCTTCACTTAAGTGCCTTATTAAGTTCCTAAACCTTTATGGGACAAATCTGAACCTGATGATATGGGACATATCATCAACCTAATCACTGTAACTGTGGCATGGGATTCTGACTTTTGACCAAGATCCAACTATTTTAAAAGCCATTTCTCTTGCAACGCTCATAGTCTAGCTGGATTCTGCATCTACAACCCCACATATTGCAAATCTGAGTGAAAAATGTGATGCAGGGATATTTAATAGAACTAGATGAACACCAGGTCTGTTGGTAACAGGAAATAATTGAAATAAAATAAATTATAATTTGTTTTTCAAGGTCAAAATTATTTTCAAGAAATATGACAACAAAAAATATATAGTTCTTGAATGAAAGACCATTTTGGATTAGGAAAACCTCTCTTCTGTATCAATCCATCCTTCTATATGGATTAATTAGGTATCAATGTAGGAAGGATTGTTTAAAGACATAACCTTTATGTTGTATTGCTGTACAACAGTCATGAACTGCCTGAGTCAGGGCTGATGACTCAGCAGGGAGAGGAGAAATCTTCTACTGAGCCTTACTGTCATGGACAGTAAAAGTCACAGTCTGGTACTTTATGGGAATTGTGGTCAATGTCCCCATCCTTAACCTTATGCACACCTGATCCTTACTGTGGATATAAATGGGTATAGAATCTATAATCCCTGATATTCTTACATATGCTGTAGGAGGTTAGAGTACAATTGACATTTGTGTATTCTGAAAATTCTGCATGACTTTGAAGGAAAAAACCATAAACTGACTGAGAATAAAAGCAAAGCCAAAGAGAATAAAATTTAAAATTAAAAATGAATATTCAACAGAAAAATTATTTAGCATTTTTCAGAATTTAGTACACATAGAGGCTTTGAGTTATAATATTCTGATTATCTTTGAAAGTCAAAATAGAGAACAGTAATAGAAGAATGGCAGGGCAAAGAATGTGCTGAAATTTGCAATGTTACCTTGAAGTTGACAGAATTTATACCCTCTACCTGAAGCTCTAATCCAAATTTAATTCACAAAAACTTATTAAATGGAGGGTCTTTGTAGGTTATTCTTTCAAGTTTTATGCAATAGATTCTGCAGAGTGTTTATTGTTAAGTAGTTTGCTGTATGAACAAGTCACACCATAGCAAGTAAAGGAGTGACTGATACGAACAGAAAGAAGGGATGTGATCAGATGCACAGTTCTCAGGCTATACTGGGACTCAGTTTTCACTTGGTGTCTCTTCAAGCTGTCAGACTATGCATTTATTTAAATGTACTCAGTTTTCTTACAATTTCAGTTGACAAGGTTAGAAACTGATGCTTTGGAAATATTTTTGCTGTAGCTTCAGCATTTTTTTGTATACACTCCAGTTGTGGGTTTTTTCCTAAGCTGTGGTTATATATATTTTTGTGTATTTCAACCATAATATTCCAGTCACTTAGTAAAGTACAAGGGATGCTCTTCTCTATAGGAGGACACTCAAGGAAAGTATTCTTCTCTATACAACTTCCTGTAAAATGGTGTTACTTTCAGGCATGCAGCAGGTAGATACCCCTATTATACTGAGTGTGCAGTGCCTGAGATTCTGCAGTTTAATACAACTAGTTAAATGGAAGATTTGAGAAAAATAAGCTTAACAACAAAAAAAAAGAAGCACAGGCTCATACTTTACAGGAGTAGAGAAATTATACTCCTATTCCACTTTTCCACTTTTCACTGTAGAAAGAAAATTTAGGCAATTGCACGACCAATATACTCCACCCTGTGACATGTGTTGTGCACATTCTTGGTCAAGAGAATTTCTCGGTCAGAGAAACCCTTTCAAAAGGTAATCATTTAGCTTTAGTTTGCATTCCTACTTAGTAAATTTACTTTCATCTCACCTGGAATGTAAATGGAGCACTGGGTGTTCATTTGATGATATACTTCCTCAGTGGTGAGAAAACCCAGGTTTGCTCCATTCTGATTAAATAACAAGCCTACTGTTATGTTCTATGAAACACAAATAAAACACTTATCATTTCAGCTTATCAGTAACTGTGCAATTTAAACACATTTCTGGTGTTGCACAGAAATCTAATAAGATGTACTTTACAAAATACAGGTTTGTAGAAGAGTATCTGAGCTTCATAACACCTTACACACCCGTTATACACCTGTTATATTTCCCTGAAAAAAACCCTGTGTTTGGCAAATACACGGTATAAACAATTGCTCCTAACATTGCAGAATATTATTTACGAGTGATAGGAAACACACAATAATTACTACATACCTTAAGAATTTCTGGAGAATAGGATAAATAAATCAATTCAGAAATCTTCAAAACATGTATGGCAATATTACTTCTTCAACTGTCACATATATGTCCATCCCTTCCATGGAAACAAAACTGACATTTAAGTAACTTGGAAATGGGACCTTTAAAAATGGAAGATTTTACTTCCCTGATAATTAAATTCAATATGTTCCTTTCTACTCTGATATAAGGAACAATATGGTTACTGTAGTGAACACAAATCACACATTGAACAGCCTGCGCTACAAAAGACCCTTGCTCTAATTCTAGGGACACATTGTAATTTTGTTTGTCTGTTTGACAGCTCTTTGAGGGTAAGTGAAAGAAGCAAAGGAAAATGAAAAAATGTAGTCTGTCACCATTTTCTGATATGTATCATTTAGGCTAAGATATCAGCACAGGAAACCCAATACCATTATGTAAATTTTGCTCAATGGGATTGTGGACTTAATTTTGAAATGTTAAGAATCATTCAAAAATAGAACACAGTCTAAGGACACTACATGACTAATATTACTACATTATTAATTTACACTTTTTATTTGATACATTATTCTTGATGGTTGTAAAAAAAACAGAAGACGACCTCATCACAAAGTATGATTTTTTTTACAGGCATGTTGTCTTAGTTTATTTTGCGTATTATCATCAGTGTAGTGAAACCTTAAAAAAAAATGTAGTACTGTTTAGTGATTGCTATGCACTCTGCTTCACAGCAAATCATCATATGGTGCCTATGAAGAAAATATAACTGGAAATACTATCAAAACTGTTTATTCTACTTCTGATCGGTAAGTACACATTAATAACATCGTAGAGTACCAAAGGACAGCGACATTTACATAAGCATTCAAGTCTTCAGACAAAAGAGCACAGTGGAAGTCACCATCATGAGACAGCTTTTCATACAAAGCTCTCTTTCAGTGAGATCTTGCCATCAAATCATTACCACAGTTCAGCAGCCTAATACTATGTTAGGCTCGTCACAGCTGACATTTTAAAATATCTATAGAAACAAGAGCCAATGCCTTAATTGACAGAGTTGGCTTTGTGATTCTGTAGGTTTGTATCTCAGGCAGCCGCTTACTCTGCAAAATTCCCTTTCTTTGTAAGAATAGTCTCTGTAACGACCAAATTTATGTACAAATGTGGAGGAACAGGTTCACATGACAGTGCTTTTGAAAACTGTTTTCGCACCATTAAGATTCCCAAATATAAGCAGGATATTTTCTCAGTCTGTAATAACTTACCTCATGGGGAAAAATAAGTAAAATGTGCCCACTATTTTCAGGTCAGAGTATTTGGACAGCTCCACTACTTGGAAATACCAAACCAGAAAATCTTGTATCCTTTCCAACATAAGGATAAAGAACTCTGGGGATGATTAAATATTAGTACAGTGGTTTGTCACTGACAGGAAAGGAGCAAGATCCATTGATTTTATAATGCTAAAGCAACACCAACAGTTATATCCAGATAAAGTACAGAGTAATGCCACATAAGAGTGTAACATGAGCTGAGAAAATTTTTTAAAATATTGCTGTCATGAATACCAGGTGGGCTGCTCTATACATGTGTTCATTATAACTGCCATGAAGGTAAGAGTTCTGTCTGCAGTGCAGAAAGTCAAAAAAGTTTTCAGGTACTTCTGCAACACAGAGAATTCTGTGAACCAGATTGATCAAATTATGGCAATTTACTTTTGTGATTAAAGTGTTAAAATCATTCCCCTCCGCTTTATTCCTATTTAGTATACATGCTCCCAGACATTCAGTAGCTTAATTCAGTTCACCAGAGAAGACTATTCTTTCTACCAAGGTATTTTTGCCACTTGAAAATTATGATCAGCAAATTGCCAATCACAGGAGCATGTGTATGACACCTGTTAACTAGAATGGAGAGAATACACAAATGACATTTTTCCATTAATGGCCATTGTACAGTATACAAATGTCTTTCCCACACAGTGTGCTAACCTTATCAATTTTCTGCTTGAGATTTCAATAGCAGCTATTTTTCTGACAGCTGATGTTATATTATATACACAGGAGTATAATTGGAAAAGATATATGTACATACTGCAGGAAGCCCTTGGGCATAGATGCCAAAATGATCTTAGATGCCTTGCAAATTTACTGTCATTCGACTTGCTTCAAGGTAAGAAGATTTCACCTGCTACCAAGAAACATAACTTGATTGTAATACCTGCTTTATAGTACACATATAATAAGAGATTATTTAGGCCTTAGGCCTTCTCCACCTGTGAGAATAAGAAGGCTTGATACTGGAGGAGAATAATGTAGGAAATACTAATCTCTCTGTTTCCCACTCTTCCCTACACAATCCCTTCCTTTTTCTTCCTATCTTCCTGTCTCCTTCTCCCTCTACTTTCCTCCTCCTTGCCTCTCCTCCCTTGCAACCATAAGCAGGATAAAGGATGCAGCTGAATGTATTCTTAGAGTCCTACATGTTTACAAGCTTTCAGGTATGATACAGTGAATTATATCAACTTTCTTCATAGTGTAAAATTTTATTCAGTTTTTAATGAAATTTTGTAAAAGTTCTTCATTGACATCTAAAACAGTCTTAATTATTAAAAAGTAGGCAATTTTTTCCTATTTCCATTAAGAATGAAAGCACAGAAGAAAATTCTTTTGTTTGCAATTCCAAACCCTAAGGCTCAGCCTAAAATTCGCTATTAATCTTTTCTCAGGACATGCCTAGCAGTGCTCAGTCCCATAGTCTGTCTTCTTTCTGCCTCATTTGTCCTATTTCTGCTTGCATCTACACACAGAGTTTGTTGTTCTAACAAACAATACTCGGCAAAATCACTGCATTAGCATAGCTCATATTTCTGCCCAGTCCTGCATAGCTTTTACTTCTGCTTCTGACAGCAGTTCTCATCCCTATTTTCCACATGAAAAGTCACACAAATCAGAATACAGCAGCAGTGTTGCGCTTCACATGTATGAAGCTGCATGTGCTTTTTGTTTACTGTGGACTTTCTGAGGTCTGTGAGCATCAGAAATGCAATTTCTTCCCTGGGAACCACTATGTAATACCTCCTCAATACTATTCTTGTAAGTAAATATAAACGCTGATCTGCTTCCATTCTTTTTAGACAGATCAATCCACATAAAGAAGAATGGGCTTTTCATTAGTTAGGAATAGTGATGTGTTGGCAGCGGCTGAATTATGTGTTAAATATTTATGCTTATTTTTAAGCTATATATTTTTTGTTACCTACTATCAACTGGGGACCTGTCTGGACAGGAATATTTCGCTTAATTTTTGTGTAACTACAAACTTATGAAAGCATTGGCAAAAAATTAAACAATTAATGTAGGTCTGTGGTTCATGCTTGTAGTTATGTATTTAACTAAACAGTGCAATTTCTCATCATTAATATTCATTTAGTTCCTTACAAATACCCTGTATCCATTAGAGATTTGAACATAGCTGACAGCAGTACACCATCTTCATTTCCTTGTAAAGGTATATATCAAAAGTGTAAAAATTCTAGTTAATATTGGTGATCAAAGCTTTGAAGACATGGTCAACCTTTTTGCTGATTTAAACAAAGAAATATAAAATGAGTGAAGACAGCAGGTTTTTTTAATAGCACCGTAATACTAATGCTGATTTTTACTTATCAGTGGATAAAATATCCAAAGAAACCAGAGTTTACTATTCTTTTATTAGATTTAAATAAATAAATATATAAATAAATATTATCAAGATCCTAGTTTCTATATCAGATTACCATGCTCCTTGATCCATTGTAGGCTTTCTTTGTGATCTTGGTAAGGCAGCCTCTGTGTGTATCTGTGTATTTTCATATGTGAAACATGGGCAATGCTCCTCTACCTCAAAAACGAACTTTTCTGAGGCATTTATGAAACCAGTGTCTAGATACTGCAAGAATGGGAGACCTGGTTAACTGTTAAGATAAAGTGTCATAAAATACTTTGAAATAAGCAGGTTTAGATTCTTTAAGAGCTACTCTGAGTTGGATGTTTATGTGTGGTCTTGCTGCTTTTACTCAGTGAAGAAAGAAAAGGATCTCAAAATGTTGATTCATCTTATTGTAGGATAAACTGCTAAACTAAGACAGAGCACGTACCCTTTGGAATGTCTGGGTAATGGACAGGGTTATTGAGTATATTGAGTACCTAGGCAACCAGTTGAGACACTGGTATCTGATTTTTAGGTGTATAAAGGCGAGAACTTCCTGTTCTCTTTCAGAGATCAGTTTTTATATTGTAGTACTAATAATCCCTATTCTGGTCTGGGGCCACTTGTTTCCTAAAGAAAAGCATGTTGGGTGTGAGTATTAGAGAAATTTTTCATTTTACTTTTTCTTCATTCTTTGACTGGTGTGTTAAAGTGCGAAGTATGTAAGAGACCTCTGGAAGATCTAAAAGCTGGAGACAGCATTTGGATTTACAAGCAAACTGTGCACTGTGAGCCTTGCTATTCCAAAGTTAAAGGTAAGGCACAAGATGTATAATACGGGATGTAGGAAAAAGATTTAGTGAACTTCCTTCAAATGACTTCAATATATGACAACACAGCTGTGTTGCTTTTGCTCATTTGTGTAAACTTAAACCTTTTCAAAGTATCCAGTTCAATAAGTCTGGGTGCTTAGGACGATATCCAACCCCAGGAACTAGACACAATTGTTTTGTATCTGTGAGGGAGATCTTGGTCGCATTCCAAGTTCATCTATTCAGGTCTCATTGTAGAGTTGAACCTGTGCAATCAGTAGAAACACCTGGAGAGAGGAAATGGCTCCTTGCCCTGGAAGTAAGAATAAATTGCAAGACCATCTGATAATCAGATTGTGCTATTGAAACAAATAAGACAGGGTTCAGAGGTATTTTTACTTAGTGGAGTAATTGTGACCAGTAGAGAGAAGATACAAAATCTCTGAAATCATGCCAAAAATACTGCACTGTGATTATGATTCTTACCTTTGTGAGCAGCAAAGTGAGCGAAAAAATGTGCAAGGCAGGGAAAAAAAACCATTTTGTTTTATCAATTTTTCTATAACTTGTTAGATTTTAGGTCTTCTCTCTTCATGGCAATCATTATTTCATAATACAATAAATCAGTACCACTGTACGAAATTAAGACAAACAGAGATGTAGATTAAATGCTCTGATAAGCTGGTTTTCAACTACATAATTCTGAGATAAGATCATGTTAACTAAAATTATATTAAAAATTTGTTTTCTTAAAATACTTTGTGTTATTAAGCCATTGCAAAATTAGATGAGACTGGTGAATTTTGCAACTAATCAGATTAGTATGGTAACAGTTATAACACTGTAGAAATACATACCATGGGTCTTTATACTAAGCATAATAAACTGACATGTCCCGTTTAATGAAATTACAAGATAAACAGTGAGACTTCAGTAGACATTCTAAATAAGAAAAAAAAAAATCTAAAGTTTACTTGTAAGACATTTAGAGTATATTGCTTTGCTTGGCCTCTCTGACCAATCTTCTCTCTCTTGCAGAAAAATGGATCTACTAATTTTGACATACAGAATGCATGATGAAGAAGCTACTATTGTTTAGTTAACTGTATTGGCCTGTTAATTCAAAACACTGTGGGAAATGATTCATTTTTACTTCCAGGAGTTTTCTAAATGAAGTCCTACTGCATGGTTATCAAAGGAATTAATTTAATGAGAATTTTGATGCCCTTTTATACACACATTGCAGGAAGAAAAACAAGATATTGGTCAGTATATTTATCAGATCTATAAACCCACAAAATTTTACGTAAAATCGATGATAATACATTGAAATTTTCTGAATGTCATGACATTCTTACATATTAGTTTTGAAGGGGCTGTATTCTCTTTTGTGAAAACATTATCTCCTCCAATGTAAAGATCTGTTGGCTTACTACAGCACGAATGGGATTCATCTTGTTAAGATTAGCCATTTAGAAATCAGCTATTCAATTTAAAACATTGTTTTCATGAAGAGGGAAGAGAGTTCACACTGTACCTTCAAGGAGAGACATCAACCTCCAGAAGAAGGTTCTTCCCAAGTAACTTAAATGACAAGTTTGAGATGAAACAAATTACCTTTGGAAAATGCATCTCTATTACTGCAGAAGGATTCTAAACAAAAATTGCTAGAGGGTTTAAAGTAGAACAACCCCACTCCATGTTTGTAATTTTGGTAACTATTTTATCATCATTTTTTTAAGAAGTATACACCTAATAGTTACATGAAATAATGAAATACATACTTTGCATGACATTATGTTGTATTTATCTTTCCTACTTTATTAAACTGACTATCTAAACACTTTGGATGGATTCATCTTGCCTAAATTTATACATCTACAGTGCAGACTTTTGTTTCTGAGTTACCTGATGTATTCTGTCTTATATAGAGAAGCAGACATTTTTAGGAAGCAATTCAATTCATCAGATTGCAAACGTCTATTTTACTGTGATGTTAACCCTATCTGAATCTTACATCTTCCACGGTTTGCAAAGGAACCTGGAATGAACAGCTCAGATTTCTAGACATCTACACTGGGTCAGATACACCCCTTCCTTTGAGAATACAATGAAAGTATTTTCTTTTCCTTTTGGAGAGTGTAGGTGTATACAAGTATAGAAACTGAAAGAAGAATTCATGCTTTGTTATAATATGTTGCTGAAAACAATCAATAGTTCAGTAGCTTACTGGACAGACGAAGGTATTGACTACTGGTCTTTGTCACGAGATGCTTTAGATTACGGTTGTTCAGAACTGATTTTTCTGCCTTACACCTCAGTTTAAAAGGACTTCCTGGATATGACCATGACAGAGTTAGCGTTTGGAGGCTGCTGGACCTATGCAAGAGCTTAGAAGAGTGTGAAGTATTAAAGCCATAGATTAATAATAGACTGCTGAGTGGCTGTCCCAGTCAAATGCTCTCTCCTTGACTGCACACTTCATAGTGGAGGCAGGAGATATGGATGACAGTGTAATTTAAACCACTGGGCCTGCAGCTGGGTAAGGATGTAATCTATCTTGTCTGACTTAAAGGATGTTCAGACTGATTATGCAATGGAGACATGAGACAGTAGATACTTTGTTTTGTTAATTTTATGAAGATCTTTTGAATTATTGTCAGTAGCTCCAATAAATCTGTAATTATTGATTTTTTTTTCTGGTGTGTGTCTCTTGCTGATGACATATCCTAGTTAAAATGTATTTTTTATACCCTCCATTTTACCAGGAAACAATGATATTTGCACAATAAGGTGAAAAAAGTAGTGGCAAAATTTTTATGTCAAAAATTTGGTACTGTTGAGAGACCAACAGTTATTGCTAAAGCCCAGTTACAATAGAAGATGTTAGACATTGATTTGAGCCAGCACATTAGAATCTAGGACTTCCTAGTGTTTGAGGGGTGAGAGATTTTACTTCACTCCCCTAGAGACCAGGAGCTCTGGATGAAAATATCTCCTACTTAAACACTCACTGACAGAGAAGTAGCAATAAGAAACAATAAATAATAATTCTATGCTCATTAAGTCATCCGCACTGAATAGCCCTGGTAATTTTACCATGTGTTTTTTTGTTATTTTTTATTGTATGTTGTAAGTTGGCTAAGAAGAAACATCAGGTTTGTGATTTACCATATAAAATCTGGCATAACAGTACTCATTAAGAAAAATCATATTAACATCTCAATACCAATGTATCAAAACTCGAATGTTTTTTGTCCTTTTTGCATATCATTAGTCTGTGTTGTTTCATTTCCCTTTGACTAGTCCTTCCATGAAACAATCCAAATGAAGAGTTTGCTGGCAGCTGTTTTAATGAACATGTTATCTTCAATAATGCATTAAATTAGACTGAAAAGCTGTATTGAGAGATGATGTACTAAATTATGTGGGGGCTTGTGATTCATCAGTCCCATTTTTTTCAGTGTGTAATGGATACTTTATTTTACAAAGCTGGGGCATTGCTCTACCAGGAGGGGAATCAAGCAATCAGAGGAAAGGAGTGAAATAATGCATATAATGCAAATTGATGCATTTAAATATGTAGATTGCTTCAAAGCTACTGATATTTACAAGAACAAGGAATGTCATAAGAACATCTTTGTGCTGTTAATATATTCTGTTGTATCCTGTGTAGGTTCTCTGAGAACACTCAGCCTGAGCATCCCTCCCTATCAGTGCTAGACACAGGGTGACAAACATCTTTAACACTGTCCTCTAATCATCTTCCTCTTGAAATAAACATCCCCGTCAGTTTGATAAGACATATTCCCTGTTACTTCACAGACTCTCCTTAGCTAGGCCTGTAAAGAACATCAAATGGATCTCACATTTATTCCGTAGGTCACCTCTATTCCTTGCTTCTTTGCATAGGGGTGTGTCTAGTGCTGGGATAGCTTCAGGTGTTCAGTATATTTATTCAGAACAATAAGGTCAGAAGTCTGCTACTCCACTTGTCTTCCTTGATATTTGGTATTTTAACATAATCTTGTTGTTTAGAATTAAAAATATGCACTTTCTTGGTTGGTTTTACTTTCTGATCATACTTGCATATTGTTCATTGTAGTTACTCTGTTACACCAGGAGGTGGATTCAGCTTTCAGTCTAGTTGACACCAGATTACTTGGGAGAAATATCTCCTTTTCTTCCTTCTGCTGCAATAAAACACCTCATTTTTCTTCGCAGCAGCAGAGACATCCATCATTCCATAAAGACAAAATATAAAGATACCTAATACTTAGGTAGGTTTGATGTGTCGAAATCTGAAATTGTTGACCAAAATAGCTCTGTTTAGCTGCTTAATTGATGCAGAACAACTGAGTTCTTAAACTGATAAGGTGCTTCTTTCTTTGACTTCAAAAGCCTTCTGTTTTGTGATTTGCCTGGTCTGAGCAACTTGGCTCTATTATTCTGCATCAGTAAAACTAGGACTTACAAACATTCCTTTCATTTCAGGGAGAAGAATATGCAGATACTCTCAAAATATGTTAAGCAAAATCATACTTTCTTAAACATCGCAATAACTACCACCTTTTAAAACCACGGAGATAGTGTTCTCCTCTGAACATGTGAACTGGGCCCAGAAAGTGGGTGTGCCAACTTCAATTTCTCCCCCAACATACCTAAGCAGGTTGTGTAACACAGTAGAACACCTGGGTGTGTGGAATAAACAGGATGTTCACGGCAGTCTTGTTGCCACGTTCCTTGCCCAGTGCAGGGTGCATCCATATGGCCCATGTTCCACTGGATAGCCACACTGCTTGCACATTGATTACATGCTTATTGATAACTCAAGAATGACTGCTGAATAAAAAATACATAGTCCTGGGATCAAAAACCAAATCCTGGAACTTCACCATCTCACCCAAGTTATCTAATTCATAATGAAAAGCCATATGAATGATTAGAGGGGTTGTCTACATGCAGATTTGGCTTGAGTAGGACAAGGAGTGGAATTTTGGGGGGGTTTCATCTCAAGACTATTAGAAATACATCTTCATATGATGATCTCTTCTAAGCCTCAGTATCTTCTTTGTCTTTCCAGCTTCTGAGCTCTTTGGACAGGAACTCTCTCCTGTTTCTGCAGTGTCCAGCATGGCAGTGGCCTCTGGGTGGTACTGCTGCACCTCTATGAGTGACCCAAGAAAAATTCAGAGTTTACCTCCCTTTCCCAGCAAGTTGCTTGGCAATGGAATATTTTTTCGTGTTTTTTTTTATAACTGTGTCATTTATAAATTGACAGTGACAGTCTTGTAAGCTGTGCCAGTACTTGAAAGCGACTGTTTTTGTCCTGTTAGAATCAATATCTGAATATAATCATGCCAAAAGCACTTGTCTGAGTCTTGGCACTACTCTGCAGTCATCAGACATCTGTTTAGGGAGCTTAGACAGCTACTGCGGTCAAAACAATTGGCAGCCAACATTTTTAAATTACCTACTCAGGAAAAAAAAGAAGACACAATCAATTCTGAAAGGAGAGGACAAAATTTTTCTGGCATTCAAGCCATTTTTCCACATGTTCAAATACTAAAAGAAGCAGAAAAGGGAGAAAATATTACAAAAAAAATGAAAGTATTATGCAAATAAGTCAATTAAGGAATTCTAAAATTAATAGTGTTGTTGTAAATAATAGTACCATTGAAATTAATAGTCAAACTTCACTATAAGATGAATATTCCAGAAAACATTGGTCTGTCTTCATATTTTCTGGTTCCTCTAGAGTTTCCACCCATGGAACTTTGAATTATATTATCCCTGTATGTAGTTCAAATCTTGGAATTAAGAATGAGAACCCAGCTAACCATATTTGTGGCATTGTAACTTCAAATAGCCAAATATTTAAACAATATTTGGGATATCTATGGAAGTATATGACTGATTATGCATTTGAACACTGTTTTTATCTGTTTTCACAATTGATAATGCATTTGAGGATTGACTTTATCCATTTGCCCAAGTGATATACATGAAAGTAACAGTAAAGCCTTTTGTAGCAAAGCACCAGTGTTCTCACAGCAAAATTCTGTCTGGGAGCAAGCATACCAATTTTGACATGACTGACATCTGTGGAAAGCTGCAGGAGGAAAGCCAGGAAGGAACAGTATTTTTTCTGCCTCTTCCACTCTAGTGAGAGATGTCCCAGATACACAGTCAGAGGAGGGCACACACTTTGAGAACTGTGGTTTCTGGGTTTTAATTCAGAGACCACCTTAAAAACTCCCCTGCCTTCTAATTCAGAATCAGAATCTCCTCAGTAGAAACACAAATGAAACAGAGAGTGAAGATAGTAGGGACTTTGCTTCTCATAATGAAATTAGAACAAACACAAGGAAAAGATCTAGCTAAGAAGAATACACTCTTTTTGTAATAGAATAATTCAATCACCCTTCATCAATCCAGTGAATGTACTCAAGAAATACCTTTGCTGTACTCCATTTCTTCTATTTCCAGACTGTCCCATAAAGGGCTGATTTTAGACCAGCCCTCCCCGAGCCCTGGAAGTATGTCCAACACTGACTGCACATCTCCAGGAAGGTCAAAAAGGACCCAGAGAGAGAAAGATTGATAGATCCATCACCACCTGTGATAGAGCCCTCACTGCCTAGACCCAGGAGTTCTCTCATTTTTATGTCAGCTTTATGCCAGTCTAGTGATGTTACAGGGAAGATCTTGAGTACCCTGAAAGTTGAACCGTTTATGGAACAGAGGGTCTAGAAAAAACTTTGGACTTAGGTTTACTAACTACCCTCATATTTTTTGTGATTGAGTGGGTCACAGATAGTGTAAGGACATTTTACACGCTAGGCTTTGTTTTTGATCCCATATGACAGTAAAAATAAATTATAAAAATAAATTACATGGGCTTTTCTGGATATCCAGCAAAGATTCTTGCTTGACCAAACTGAAACTGGATGAAAGTTCAGGTACTTAATTTTTTTAAACCATTCCCTGTCTAAAAATCTAACACACCCACTTTGACTCAAGAAAAGCATTTCAAGAAACTGCAAATTTTCTTTTCACATAGTGCCACTCATATGTGCCATCTCAAACACAATTCTCAATTACTGCTGGTCTGAAGGGTTTTTTTGTATCATTTAACTTTTCCTACATACGTTACATAACCAATGCTAAGCATACTGCTATTTATTTTTTTAAGATGATAACATCTAAACCACTTTGCAGCATCATAAAGCCTTCAGTCTGCTTGTGAATACTTACTAACATTTTGCAAACTGCACTCATGTATCCACACAATGGACTTGCTGACATGGATCATAATTTTTTTCCCTTTTTTTGCAAAGTTGATGAATTTCTTGAATCTCTTTCCCCAACTATATGCAAATAGACAAAAGTAAAGATGACAGAAGATGAATAAAAGGAACAAAAAAAGGAAAAAATCATAATCAGGACTAGTTGAACCCTTTAGTATATTCACATCATCATGGAATGAGGCATTTTTCCTGAATCAACTGTCACTGTTCCCTGAAGGTAAGTCAAACTGAAATCTGGAGTCTTGGCAGAAGGTGTGTCATGGATTTTTAACCTCCTGGAGAGAAGCTGTACTTCTTTCATTTTCGATCTTCAGTACTTCACACTCAAACAGCCTTTCAAAAACTTTACTCCTACATTATCGGCTCATTTATTAACAACCTTGAACACAACATCTCCCCCTCAACCTTCTCTTTCTTATTCATCAG